>ML213591.1:2245098-2268313 GCA_004379715.1 Crucibulum laeve
AACCTAGAACTAAGCCCAAGAGACCACGAGAGATAGCAGAGAAAGTACAGAGTATGAGCAGCGCGACGCGACGCATATAGCGGGAGCTTGATACACACGTGGTGGTTAAGGATCAAAGTATGATCATGATCGCTCGAGTTTCACAATCTGTCGACGTGCGATTGAATCTCAGGGTTCAAGATTTTTCTCCAAGGAAAATGTAAGACTATTTCAAATTTTCTAAAGTTGTGCTACGAGGGAAATGTTCAAAAGGATAATGTGGGAATAATGTCAGATAATTTCAAATTTTCTCAAAATATGCCGGGGGAAAAATCTATGACTTTGTGCTGTGACGTACTTACGATGCTCACGCTGTTATACGATCATTCTCCATATAAGACCAGAGCCGATTGTAATATGCATGGGTCAAAACAGATCCATTGGTCATGTCGGTGTGACGTATAGAGGTTGTAGTACATAAGACAGGTAGATAGATAGGGTCGTGGATGGTTCGCATTACAAGTCAAGCACCAAATGGTGCATCGTCGAAGATGGAGAGTAGCAATTTTCAAGTCATGAAACAAAGCTCGAGACAGACGGAAGCAAGAACGGAACATCGGCGTCACAGAAGGGGGCAGACATTAAAGGATACAGGAGGTATGAAGCAACGGCCGTGGGGGTAACTGAGGAAGTGGAGGGATTAAAAGAGGCGGCCGTGCTGTAATTTACAGTAGAAACGAAGATACAAAGGAGATGACGCCACATACAGCTGATACGCCGAGGGCATGGTGTGGAAAGAGGAAGGGATAATGCAAAGGTGGTGCTAATCAGCCTATACCTCGGAGACGCTATTTAAGAGCCCCACGCGGCCTGCAGCACCCATACCGCTGTCTGCGGCCTCGCTCTGCACGATGCCGCCCATGCCTGAGCCCGAAGCATCCTGCCGTTGCAGTTGACCGACAACATCGCTCTGGAGCTGCATTGGTACGAAGACGACCTTGCTGTTCGCTGACTTGGCCATCTGTTGCACTGGAGGAGAAATCGAGATAAGTAAACACATCCTAAGCAAGTAAAGCGGAGGATAAACGTACAAGCCTCGAGTTGACGGATCTGCATAGCAGCTGGCGAAGCCAAGATATCAGCTGCCTGCCTCATCAAACGCGCTGAGTCGACTTCTGCGCGAGCAGCGATGACCTTCGATTCTCCAATCCTCTTCTGCTGAGCTGCGCTAGAGAGGGAGGCAGAGACCTCAGGACTGAAGATGATGTCCTTGATAAGAATACCCTCGATGGCCACACCCCACTTGTCCGCAACATCTCCTACGATCTCAGCAATCTCGTATGCAATAGCTTCACGTTCCGTGACTACACTCTGTACCGCGCGAGCGCCAACGACATGACGAAGGGTAGTTTGCGCTCGTTCGATAAGTGCTTGTCGGAGGTCTGTGATGCCGAATGCAGCGCGATATGGGTTGCAAATCTGGAAGTAGATGACGGAATCGCTGAAAAATAGATTGGTTAATTATAGTCATCACCAGTGTATTAATAGAACGTACATTTCAACATTGACGTTGTCACGAGTGCTATTAATTACCAATGAGATCCGGTAATTCAATGGGGAGAAAGTGGAATAGGCTTACATGACGGTCTGTCTGCCGATAGGGCTAATTTGGATTTTGACGTCCACGACGCGCAGCGACTCTGTGCAGACGTTGACTTGCACGAGACCGGGGTCGACAGATTTATAAAACTGTCCGAAGCGTGAGACCAAACCAACGGATCCTGGGGGTTATCTCTTAGAATACGTTTTGTGTGAGCAAGTTGATTCGAAATACCTTGCTGAACGTTGCGGAAGGGGTTCGGGCATGGGCAGCATGGAATAGCGCCCACGAAACCCACGACAGCACCCAGACCTTGAAGCAAGGAACCATATACACCGTGAGTAACTTCAATAGTTCCAAGATCCTGAGCGTATGAAGGCTGAGGGGAAATATGTCAGCCAATTTCCTCGCTGCTTGGACCTCAAGAAGCTCACCTGCATCTCGCTCCGCTTCAACGGCTGCACCGTGATCAACCCATTCTTTGCTCCAATAACACCTTCCCTCCTAGGCCCAGCAGGAGCCTCGTCGGTGACTAAAAGGGTTCAATAAACGTCCCGTTCTTCTAGGATACAGTGCGGACATGAAAGTGACATACCATTCGCAGCGTGGTGGTCCACAACGTTACCATGACTGGAAGAACCATTGGGCGAAGGGACGCGAGCCTTGCTGTCGATACCGTTGTAGGACATGGTAGTGAGAATGGAATATAGCGACGCCCAGGAGGAGGAGCTGGCTTTATATAGCGCGTGGAAGAGAAGCACGCCGGGTCTGGTCGCATTCTTCCAAGAGACAGGCAATTCCCTGATAAGGTAACACTCTGTTCCTCTTTCCGCAGCAACTCACAATTCGCACAGCCCCAACAAATGCCGATTGCGGCATCAAAAGTTCAATCTCCGCGAATATAGGTCCCCGCAAACGAGCATCCTGAAATAGATCCTCTTCTGCTTTCCTATCCTCCTTGCACAACTCTATCACATCCTTCCAGCTGCGCCCAGGTATCGCTGACCGCAGTTATGAATACCCCAGACGACTCCATGTAGTGCGCAGATTGCTCCGTGGTATTCAAGTTTCAAGAATTACAGCTACTTTCTGATGGTCTTTCCACTTCGCACAGCCCTCTCACCATCCCCTTCCTTAATGCTGTTAAATGTCTTAAGCGTACGATTTCTCCATACTCGTCGCAACGCTCGCATTCTCTGCATCGCCTTGTATTTAACATGTCCTGTGATGAGACTTTCGGCCGTCTTCGACTACGACCGAGGCAGGTCCCTGCACCAGAGTCATACTTTCTCACGACTATGCAGGTGACAGTGATGTCGAATATGATCCTCAGGCCTCGGAAAGAATTGACTGCGCAAGAGGGATTTTCGCGCCAAGCGTCGTCATATGCTTTCTCAATACCATACACCACAACATTGCTGGCCTGTGCCGAACTTGCTTCTTGATATCTACACACGATAAAAACGCAAAACACAGAATTCCTTGACATACATCCTTATGCGCAGTTGAAATAACTTGATACGAATCTTCTACTATCAGAATAACCGGGGCTCATCATATGCATAGCTCGGGATGAATCGGATGCTCTCCTCGATATTAATGCCATCCCGCTGTCCACAGATCAAGGCTGTTCACAGATCAAGGCTGTTCTTAGTGATTTTGTCCGCACCATATCTCACGTGAATTTTTATTGACCTCGGTGCGCCAAGGTTCGCCAATACTTAGAAATGGATATCCGCCAGGGTGCATTAAGCGGACAATATTTGGTTTAAGGCCCTTTAAGCTTAATGTCAACAACAAACGTTTGGGCGGGTTCTTATAACGTCCCGAAGCTCCCGAGGTCCATGGCTGGAAGTGAATCTTCATATTTGGAGTTACTTGAACCTAATATTGAAGCAATATACAGCCTTCTGGAACGAGTGCCGAACTGTACGAGTAAGTTAATTTTGTTCAATAGGCTCTAATTTAGTCTTAGTATACATTTAAACACACCCCACTCAAAGCTGCAGTCCTCCCATGGAGCGGAAAGTCGGTCAATGGTATCAGCCAAATCAAAATAATGTATTAGTAGACTAATAATTGATATTGTATGTGTTGGAAAGTTCACCATAGCATTAACCCTAAGGCCATATGGACTTACGAAAAGTTGGATATGTAGACTGAATTTGACTGAAACAACAAAAAATGACCACCGCAGGACTCGAACCTGCAACCTTTTGGTACCGTTAAGCCATCGAAGCCAAACGCGCTACCATTGCGCTAGGTAGCCATATTAATGGAGATCATTTAATAGGTATTATCGAAACGAATATAGTGACCAGTAGGATGACGAAGAAGATTTGTTGTACATAGACCTACCGAAAGTGATATTGACTGAGTATGTACTTAGTGAAAAATCTAGGGTAAGATCTACGGCATCAGAAACATCTTCCCCTCCAACGAACATTGGTATCTTCTGCTATTGGGTAACACGATTTAAAAGACACAAAGTAGCCCATAACTTCGGGTTCTTCCCAAAATTGGAGATAAGTATAAAATCCATTTTCGTTATCCAAGCTGGAGGCTGGATACTGAGGTAGACTGTTCCTGTTATCAACGCGTCAAGGATGATGTTAAAAAACTATCGAATATCGAGGAAGTTGATCGCTAGACGCCGAACATGTTGGCAGTTGGCTTTGGAGAGTAGATGCTATCGATTTATGGACAGATACTTCAGTTCTTCGATGCTTTGGTCAACTGATATTCCTGATGGTTCAGAATTCATTGACGCCCATCATGATAAAATTATGCACAGCTTGTGTACATCAAGTTGTTGCGGGGAGCATGCTTACTATATTTTTATTTTCGCACCTTCCAACTAAAATGGAAGTTCAGCAGTTAGCGAATAGTTAGTACATTTATTTCATTCAGCTTCTGATTAGCTGATAAATAGCCCTACCCTTTTATAGGCTACTTCGAAGAATTTAAGTTGAGCCCTGTATATGAACACGGGCGGCGCTCGGTATAATTCTATTCAAAACATTTGTACAAACTCCAGCAATATTATGCTGGTAAAGGATACAGTACATAATTGACAGTCTTGAAAGCAGCACCAATGGTGACAACAAACGTGGATGTGCAATAGAATATAAAGGATAGATAAGTGTTTAATTTTAAACAACAACAACATGAAGTGGACAAGAAAAAGGAATAGGTGTGGTGGGTAGTACAATGTACGTTGCGTGTGCGTAGTGCAGTGGTATATATGGAAGAAATTTTAGGTATAAGTAAGGAAGGCGCAGGATAGCAAGTGTACATCGTAAAAGGTCATTCATAAACTAAGCAATGGTGCGGAACAGCGAGCTTAACTGCCATCCTCACTAGCTCCCACTATATCATCCCAGTATCATCGATAAATCAAACCGCCCACTCATCCAACCCCGACCCCATCCGCCCACCCCAGCTCCTACTCATTCGGTCTTCCATCCTCTCTTCGTGTTTCGCTAAACTAACATTCAGCCCTGACGGCCCAGGACCCAGCCAACCACTAAACCAACCACCACTCTCTTGCTTTTCCTTCCCCGAACCTCCAGTCCGCCCCTTGCCTTTGCCTTTACCTTTGCTCTTCTTTTCCTTCCTCTCTCTGAATTTCGCACTAGAGCCTTCAGGCCGCGAGCTTGCATAGCTCTCCGGCAGCTGTGCGAAGCTTATCCTCTTCGGCGTTGACCGCCCAGAACTGGGCGTGTTGCTACCCAGGGCTCTAGCCATACCAGCTGAAAACAGGTCAGGTATGCTTAAAGACGAGGATTGTGAGTGGGATGGTGACAAGGGTGTTAAAGGCGTTGAGGGTGCGGTACCAGCTGGTGATGGACGCTTCATAGCTGATTGGCGTGGTGGTGATGGTGGACGGGTGGAAGATGAATGTGTGCCCTTGGTGAGTAAACGGGAGATGGAAGCAGTCGCTGTCGACGTGCCGGCTTCAGCTGCAGGTGGTGGGGTTCGCGGAAGGAAATTCGGTGCTCGAAGCCGTTTTGTTGACGGACTGGGTGAAGTCGCTTCGTGTCCCCGTTTAAGTGTCGGTTGGTCGTCCAGGATCTTGCGTAACGAGACAACAGTTCTCTTCGCTACACACCCATCTGAGGACGACGAAGATTCCTCAGCAGGAGGTGTCATTGGACGAAGTTGGACACGCGGCGAGACGGTCTGTTTCGGCGTCTGCGATCTCGAGGAGCGCGAAGTACTCGTACTCCCCGACTCAGATCTATTCCGTTCAGGTGACTTCCTTGGCCCACCACGCGATGGCGAAGCACGTTCCACACTCCCACCCGTACTTGTCGACCCACGTCGTCTCATGAACGAGCTCTTAAACGATGACGAAGCAGGTGTAGAGGTCTCGGACCCAGGCGAGCGATACACGAATGACGACAACATGTTATATGCGGGGGTTGAGGGCTCGAGAGGCTTGTCTGTGATACTCGGTAAAGAAAGTTGAGCATGGAGACTCGTAGTGGATGACGATGCGAAATCGGAAAGAGGACGCCAGTCTGAGTTTGATGAGGTTGTGGTGGGGTTGGTGGAAGAGATAATGGAAGAGGAGGATGGATGGATGGATGAGGGTGCGCGGAGGCCGATTGTGGAGGGTAGGAATATCGATTCTGGGTCCTGAGTCGATTCGACGTACTGAGTGAGGGCTCGAGGAGGTGGGGATATTAAGTGCGCTCTCTCCTGCGTTGATAAATGCAGTCGAGGCATTACACTTTCCGAAGCTCTAGCTTGCCTCAAATCCAAGGAGGGCCTCCTTCGATTCCCGCGTTGCTGCAATGGCGAAGTAGACGCAGGCAAGCTGCAGCTGATACTCTCATTGCTAATCTTCCTACTTCTCGCTTCCAAATCCTCGCCAAACAGACCCTCAACCCTCCGCCCAATCTCCTCCAAATCCTCCGCCCACGTATCCCTTCCATCCCAATTTCCTCGTATCCTTGACGAAAGTACCTGTGCACGAGCTTCGAGTGTATGGTCCGCTGGTGAATCAGATGCTAGTATTGCGGAGAGGCTGGTTTGTGTTGATATAGACGATTGAAGTAGAGTATTTGACATCTCTAATGCGTGAACGCTGCGTTCGAGCAGTGAATCAAGATATAGATCTGTACTATTGGCCGTAGGTTGTACAGAATGTCGTCGTTTATGTGTAGGAGGTGGTCTCTTTCCTCGCGAACTTCGTGGTGATGCAAGCGAGCGAGGGGATGTCAAGGCCGACGTAGATGCTGAGAAATGCTGCTGAGGTACGTAAAGTGTCTGGCTGCTGTCACTGTCTGTATCTTTGTCTGCCTCTTCAGCACTGTCAGGGTAGTCGGGTGGTCTGTCTGATGGAATGTTTTCTTCAGGTTCCTGCCGTCTGCTACCAGTAAACTGCCAGCCTGGTGCAGCAGAGATATATTCCGGTAGCGTTGAGGTCGTATCTGACGAAAGCTTCAGCGCAGAGATCCGCTTACGGTGACGTCTAGGATAGCCAGCAGAAGATTGCGGGGAATACATCCCGTTCGACGGAGAAGAAGAACGATAAGTAGTGGATGATTTACCGGGCAAGCGCCTATGCGCTGCCGTGCGATGTGAGTCAGGCAGTGGGTCCGTCTTGGTCGTAGTTTAAAATAAAGAAGGTCTTGAATGTCGGAAAAAAGCTGCCGTAGAGGCGATGAGGAAATGACGGGAATTGGAAGGAGAGGCACTGGCTGGTGGTAGTGGGTTGTTGGTAAGATGAAGTCAAGTGCTTGCGCCCCGCGTGGTCGTCTTGATTTGGGTTGCAGGCGGTCCGAAACATAAACGCCCCTGTCTGCATTGTTTTCGATAATTGCAATAATAAAAACAATAATACGTCCAATTGTTAGGTATAAGTAAGTCTAATTACAGGCAACACCACCAATCCCAAGCAAGAGAAAGAATAAAACAAGAGAGGAAGTTGCAGGAGACAGATAGCAAGACGATAGATCTATGTAAGGTTGATGTATGTAGTAAGCAGGTGAGAAAATAGTATATGTACAGAAACAGACGATGATGTCGACAGTGAGGTATAAAAAAAGAATAGTAGACGCGCGGAAGGGGGAAAGATATGATAAAGATCTGCTCTGGCTGCGCAGTGACTCCATCTCTATGTCCAATGTCCACGATAGTCATGGAGGTCGAAAAGATATCCAGGCGGCAATGCGATATCGATAAGGCCAATCCACAAGAATCCCGCAGGCCTACTATGCACCCCAAATCCAATACGCCATAGAATGGAATAGATAAACTCCAGGACCTCCATCGTATCAAGCCTTGGTATCCACCCTCGGAGGCGCAGCTAGGACACCATCGAATGGACCAGCAATGCTCTCAAGGTAGAACCGTGCCTGCCGCCCGCGCGCAAGCAAGAAGGGCGTGTAGAACTGAGGTGTCGTCCAGAGGAAGATTCGTCCGTACTGCGACCCCGTCTTCTCGTAGTCGCCTGTACCAGTAAAAACGACTTGATCAGTCACTGATCCTTACTCGATGCTGGAGAAAGTAACATACCCTGCAGCGCCGTCCTCAAATCCAACCACGTCTTGGTCACATCCGTGATAATAGCGTTTACTTCCCACCGAACAGCCTGGGTGGGACAAATCAACACAAGTATGTAATAAGAAGGAAAGGAATACGTACCTCCATCATATGGTCAGGCTCGTTCACAGTCCACACCATCAAGTTCTTCCCGGCTGCTTTACATTCTTCTCTGAACCTACGGGGGAAAAATGGAAGTCAATAAATGGGTCTAGCCACATCTTCCTTAAGTAACACTCACTTCTGCCCATCAGCGGTAGTCAACGACCCAAACGACATTGAAAACGCATCACAGTCTACCCAGAAATACTTCCTCGCGATGTACGTGCTGTTCCCAATATACGAGCGGCGGCAGTATGGTAGGCGGTCTTTGGCGAATGAGAGGAAGCGTGGGTGCCAGAGCCCCAGGAGGATGCGCGGAGCGAGGAGGGTCTGCCAGTTAGAGTGCGAAGAGATGATAGTGTGCATTAGGGAGAAGAGGCGGTCCGGGTCATTTTGTACTTTGACGTCGACGTTGAATTTGACGTGTTGGTTTTCGGGCTGGTGGCATGCATGTTAGATGGATGGGGAAAGGATAAAGGAAGAGTGGGGAAATGGAAAGAGAGGAGGATGAACTCACGAGCATGAGCAGCTCTATGGTCTCTGCGAATGTAGGTATTGATTGCCTAGGCTCCTTGATGGTCCGAACGTGCTGCATTCCCGTCTCTCCATACCAAGTGCGTTCTCGGATTTCACCTATCCGTTCGCCGTCAGCATCCATCTGTCATCGTCAAGATATTCAGAGAACCCACCTTCCGAATCCGTGGTCCGTCCTAACGCTGCATATCAACAAAAAGCCGACAATCAGAACTACTGGTCGCCATGAATAAGTGAACAACGACGAGCAACTCACCCGGATCATGGAACATGAGGACCACGTCATCCTTTGACACATGGACGTCTGGTAGCTTGTGTTACGCTCATAGACGGGAGAGACCACAAAGAAGTTTACCGCTCTCGATGCCTTCGGCACCATCGCGCATGGCTGCTTCGAAACTTGCGAGCGTGTTTTCGGGGAAGCGCGAGGATGCGCCACGATGTCCCCAGCAGTCTAAGACGAAGAAAGTGGGTTAACGAATGGACGCATAAGAGAGAGAGCAAGAGATAATGACCTGGAAGGACACGCGGCTTTGAAGTTGTCGAGGTTGTTGTTATCGTAGCCATAACGTTGAGCAAGCGACGTTGAGCAAAAGCGTATGAATGAGACGAAAGAAAATGAGACGAAGCAGGCAGATAGCAGCGAGGAGATAAGACTTGTTGAGAAGTGAGACTTCTTATAAAACCCCGGGCGGCCATGTAACAACCCCCAAAATAAGCTGGATTGCCGTAGGTGGAGGTGAGATG
Organism: Crucibulum laeve; assembly: GCA_004379715.1. Lineage (NCBI taxonomy): Eukaryota > Fungi > Basidiomycota > Agaricomycetes > Agaricales > Nidulariaceae > Crucibulum > Crucibulum laeve. The sequence continues at coordinate 2,254,613 of ML213591.1, forward strand.
ATGAGAATTTAGAAAAAGGAAAGAGCAGCTTCGGATGGAACTGGCAACGTTCGTTCGCGACACTGCCCTGAATAAAAAAAATGTACGATCCGAGAGGAGGTGGGAACGGCATTAGTCAAATTGTGATCAAGGTGGGGTCATTGGTGCATTGGTGGCGAAAGTCGTAAGGGTGTGTACGGTTCTACGGGTCCAGCTGGAAAATATTATCTCCTCTAGAGCAAACGGATCCGCGCTCATCCTATCGTCGTACATCTTTGCGTAGCAGATGCCAAGGCATACGCAGAGTTGCAGGCGTTATACTCTTCCCCGGGGCCGGCAGCAGCGAACGTGCTCCATTCGAGAATCGTACTCGAACGAACGAGTCCAAAATTTCGTGATCGAGCGTTTACTTTATAGACCATGAAACTTATTTTGGACGTGGAAGACGAGCACGTCGAGCGCTGAGCTTGCCGGCGCTCCTTTTTCCGCCCCAGGTTCGTTCCCCGGATGCAACACGTCCTCGTATTCCAAGCTTTATCTTCCCCGTTCAGCTCAACCGCAACCCGATGCCAGTCAAGCTAATCATAGCATCGAATGGAACAGCGCACATGCGCCGCAAGCATCCTCTCGTCATCGCAGCGTGCGTTCGTTATCTATGACGAGCTCGATGAGCGCGTCCATTCACATTGTGAACGTTCCTCCTCGCACTCGCCAACATCTATATTTCTCCACATATCAGTGATCGCTGCCAAATTCTTTCTTTAGCCCACATTTACCCCGGACACGGAGAAACCACACAAAATTAGCAATTCCACCACCGGGGATACCTTGTTACTTTAATTATGATTGGCAGCATTTTCGACAGGTACAGAAGCATCCCTGAGATAGATAACGTTAACTCTCCGGACGCATTTGATCTTTTGGGAATAAATTGGGAGCAGCTGACGCCCATGAGGCTCGCCTTGCAAGAGGCCGAGACGCGTCGTCGTAAAGCGCGATCCACCACGGCGATGCGGACGCGAATATTATATTAGAAGTATGGATGTATCCTTGTGAGGCTATTGCTTTGTCGTTCGTCTTGTTCTTCTGCTTTCTGACAATTCCGAATTCTTGCTTTCAACGCAGATCTAATTTTCAGTGTTACTTGTTCGAACTACTGCCAGTGGAACAGCATCGGATCGTCGCTTTGCTTGAACTTCTTCCAATACCTCCGGACACCAGGATTTTATTTTATTTTATCAAAGGGAGAATTTTGACGCGTCCATTCAGCGAAAGAATTCGCTTCCAAGAACTCCTGGCAGTAAGTTCCTGACAATACCCTTAATTACCGGCCCATCGACGACCAGCTGATGCATCATATGAACTTCTTTCACATCGCCTCCTTGGGAAATGTTACTCGGAAAAGCAGCGTATACATAGTCGAATTCAATCAGCGGCGCGGTTGTTTCTCAGGTCAATCACCGGAAGGCTCTCAACTGAAAGAATCCTTCCCAGGTCAACGTTAACCGTCAAGCAGCGCTAAGCTCTCTACCCTTTTCAGGCCGTTAACAGCACGGGCCTCGGAGTTCCTCTTCCTTCCTAAACTTCTGTCAACCAGAACCGTACCTCACTTACCCGGCTGACTCTTTGCGAGACTTTGGAACGTCGTGGCCGCGCCACAGTAATCAAATCGACCACATTCAAGCTCTCGGGCTGTTAATACGTTCGCTTTTCACTGCTCACTTGACGATGCATGAGGACAGGAGGAAAGACTGACGAGAGGGTTGCTCAGGCCCTGATTGTAAGTACTTGAAGATAAGGAAGGCGAAAGTTCACGTTGATCGCGTTACAATAGTCGATTGGAGTTTGCATTAAAGAGTAACATTGTATCCCTTGTAGGTGCTGTTAAATTACCCTATCAACCACAACTCACTCACTCAGCCGACTCGACTCTTCGTGAGGCGTTTGAACGTTGTCGCTGCGCCGCAGTAATCAAGACAACAACATTCAACCAGTTCAAAGCTATAAACCTAACTTTCAAGCCCTCGGGCTGTTAATATGTTCGCTTCGCTGTTCACTTGGCGATGCATGAGGACAGGAAGAAAGGTTGACGAGAGGTTTCTCAGGTGATTGTACATGAGGATAAGTAGGGCGAGAGTTAACGCAAGAGCTCGCGTTGATCGCGTTGCGATAATCGATTGGAGTTTTGAACTAAAGAGTAGCATCGCAGATGCTGTTAAATTGTCACCCCCATATAGTAAATAGTCAGTGTGTACTTCAATTCTAATTTCAGAGCATTCGTTCATCTGAAATTGAAGTATTGAAAGGATGGGTGCCCGACGGAGTCCTATATTAAGTTCTCAAAATTCCATACCACGAGCCTTCCTTCCTTGATGATATGCATATAAATTATTCCATTGGTTATTCCAATCCAAATCCCATTAATTAATCGCAATTACTGCGTTACAACGACACCGTCTACTCGTTACCGCTCGTAGAGAAAAAACGTCCTCCATGAAGTCGTGACCTGGGTCTATCGTTAACCGTTCGTAGGAACACTCCTTCCTCATTGACATCCCGTCCACTAACTTTATTCCCCGCCGGAAGGGGTACGGGAGTGAAATTACGCAGCAGGCCCATGTCTGCCGACTAACACCATCCCCTCGTCCTCCTCCGTCTCTCCTCCTTCACTTGACCTCTCTTCACTTGATTTCGATGACGTCTCGGAGACGGCGGACTCAGCAATCGACGCACTCGACATGCTCGATGCCAACTCCAACTCTCTTTCTTTCTCAGCCGCGAGAATGTCCAGGGTCTTTTCGGCTGCGAGGAGGTTGTGTGTTGGTGGGGAGGATGAGGTGGCGGGAGGTTCAGATGGGGCGGCGGGGGGTTGCGTTGCGGTGTTGGTAGGATTGGAAGGGGAGGCAGTAGGTTGAGAGGTGGTGGGTTTAGACTCGAGCCCTGATAACACAGATGAAGGAACCTTGACGGAGATGTCGCGTAGTGTCTCGAGCATCTGTTCGCGCACGCGGGTCGCGAGCGCGTTGACGTCCGCGGGGGTGAGGCCTACTGTTGGGATTGGCGGGAGGACTGGGGGCGAGGGAAGAAGTCAGGGGATGGGAAAAGGTGAAAAAGATAAAGAAACACGCACCACGGACAGTAAAGCTCCCCTCATCAAACACGCCCTTCCTGAATAACCTCCAATAATTCTCCACCACTATCGGCACGATAGGTATGCCGCTCTGGATAGCCAGATGGAACCCGCCCTTCTTCAGTGACAGCATGTCGGGTTTTTCTGACGAGTGCCGCGTGCCTTCGGGGAACATCCACAGTGAGAGCTTGAGGCGGTTCATGAGCGCCCCGGCAGCTTCGAGGGAGCGCACGGCGCGTGCGTTGTTCCCACGGTCGATGAAGATGGACCCGGCCATGGTCATGAAAGGCCCCAAGGGGGTGAATTGGAGGGATTTTTTGGACATTATGGATGTTTGTTTTGGCATTAGACTAGGAGTAGATTAGTTTAGTGAGATGAAAAAATAGAGTGAAAGTGATGAGAACAGACCGCCCAACAACAAGCACATCCAACATACTCTGATGATTAGCCATCAACACGGCCGGTCGGGTCAAATTCTCCGCCCCCTCGACATTGATCTTGACATTGAGCAGTCTCGAGACCAAACCATAAAAGACTCGTGCGACGACGAAGCTGGTGTCGAAGCGTCGGCCGGCGATGGACATGCCTGCAGCGATAGCGATGCTGCATGAAGCGACGGACATGAGGGTGCCGACATAGACGAAGACACGGACGTAGTAGCGGCAGGTGGGGGAGGAGGTGGAGAGGGTGCGGAGGACGAGGACGGGGAGGGAGAGATAGGCGAGGGGTTTGACGAGTGATGCAAAGAAGGACATGATGGCAGGGAGAAAGTACAGGATTACTTGTCTACGAGTAGTCTACGCCTTTGCCTGGCACGACGGCTCCGAGAGAGAGAGATTGCTACAACGAGCTCGTTGAGGTTTTTTGCAGCAGCACCCCGCCCCTGCGAACGAGGCATCTGATTTCGGCAGCGCGGAGTTCTAAATCGGGGTTGCATGCTCATCGTCTGCCTCATCCCAGCTCATCACACGCGTCTACCATCACACGCGTTCCGCTCAGTCCCACGCATCGTCCAGCCCGTGCTATACTTATCCGCTCACCATGTCCGATGCAAATCCACCGCCAACCTCAAAAGCAGTCCCGCTTCGTGGTACTTGTCACTCTCTTCGTTAGCGGGTCCACCGCTGATCAACCTCCTCAGGGAGAACCGTCGCGTCCAAGGATTTGACTGCAACCACTGCTGCGTCCAGGTCGAGACAGGCTGCTGCTGTCAATGTCACCAAGTCCACGTCGACCAAGCCGGATTCTTCGACGAGTAAACCGACTGTTGCTGGTGCAAGCAAATCGCTGTCCACAAGACCAGTCATCGCGAGCAAACCGCTTGTTGCTGCTACCAAATCCACTGTGTCCAGCAAGCTAAATACCACTGTAACCAAGCCTGCATCATCCACTAAGGCCACATCATCCACCAAACCCCCTGTCAACGACAGTGTCAAACCCTCCCGAACGGCCAGTGCAAGCTCTATTGCTTCTACCAAATCTCTAAGCAAACCGACGCGTCCAGCTGGGAGGACAGCTGGGAGCAGTTTGGAGGCAAGTAGGGGAAGAAAGTTGGTTGGTGTGTCAGGGGCGAAGACTACGAATAGGAGTGTCTCAAAGGAGGTGGGGAGAGGGAAGAAGGAGAAGGAGTTGACGAAGACTGAAAAGGAGAAGGAATCGATAGCGACTGTCAAAGAGGATTCGACGTCGACACCAATGACGGGCTTTTCATCTGTACCCAAGGAACCAGCATTCGCGACACCACCAACGACAGCCGATGTGCAGCCCACTGCCACCAATGTCCCACCATCACCACCAGCAACAACTCAACCTGCGTCGCTGACATCAGATGCCCCACCGTCGAAAGCAGCAGACGCAGATGTCCCACCCACAAAGTCATTAGATGCTCCATCCACCGCAGAGCAAGCTGGCGCTGGTGAAGACAAGCCCAACGAACCAGCATCAGCAACCCCGCGCACGTCCGACACACTACAAATTGCAGCTCAAGTCTACCCATGGATATACATGACCTCCACGCTCGAGGCGTGTTTCGAGGAGGCGGAGGAGAAAGCAAAGGTTCGTTCAATATTTGATTCGTTCAATTCTAAATGTCTTCTTTTTATTTATTTATTACTAATGCACGAGTATGAAACACTGACACCACCACTTCTTCCTACAGAAAGACCTCCAAACCGAAACCGAACAGCTCGAGGCAGAAGAATCCACAATTGCAGCTGAACGCGAGCGGTTCGAGGCGGAGCAGGAGATCGAGTTTTATGATGAGCTAGGTGATAACGTACGTGGCCCCCTCTCCGTTTTTCTCACTCCGTAATTAATTATAATTAATAATACTGATCATCAATCAACCCCCTCTCCCTCTCCACACAGTTCAGCACCCTCGCCCCGCACCTAATGTCCACCTTCCTCTCCCACGCCTCCGCCTCTTCCTCTTTAGAAATCGAGGCCTTGCAACTGGCTTCCCAATCGTGGAACCCGGAGGACGGGGAGGACGAGGGTGAGCGGATGTTGGTGGTGTTTGGGGAGACGATGGAGCGGCTTGAAGTGTTGTTGGAGGAGGCGGGGGAGTTGGAGAGGGGTATTGGGGCGTTGGTGGGGGAGTTTGGTGGTGGGGGCGGGGGTGGTTCAGAGTCAAAGTCAGAGGTGGCGGTGGTAGGCGAGGCGGCGGAGCCAGGAGTCGAATCAACCCAAGACCAAGACCGAGACAGCGAGCAACACCCGACGCGTGCCGCTCGGACTCAGCTCCTTTCTATATTCCGCTCCGCTCTTCCCGTGCTCAAAGCGAGGAAGGAGAATCTTGGGATGGCGCTGGAGATGATGGATGGCGCGAAGGAGAATTTGAGTGTGAGTTTGAGGCTGGAGAGTCTGGGTGGCGGGGAGGGATGGGAGGAGGGGAGTGAGAGTGATGAGGATGAGGGGGACGTAGAAGGCAACGGTGGCGGTGATGGAAGGGTGGAGGGGAAGTAGATGATGAATGCCGATACCCTTACCCACCTAGGAAGAACGCAGCGAAGGAGGTACGCAAAGGCACCAGAAAATAAATGAAGATAGCGAACGGCACTTGATACCCCTCATCAACATTATACACAGTCCCACATTACACGAAGAACATTAGATTGCGCTTTAGATCTTGGACATATTCCCCACCACCTACATTTGATACCCGGTTACATTTTACAGTCCGTCTATTACCATACCCCTCTATACCCTGTTTTGATGAACGCTTTACTGATTATTAGTTTTTGGAAATATGACCAGGTGCCCGGATGGTGGTCGCGTGTATGGATGGATATTTCGTGTTAAAAGTCCCCCTGGATTCAAGTTCCATAAGAATAGCTGAGGACAAGGGGAGGTTGAGCTAGCTGGCCCAAAATTAACGCGTGCCTCCTCCCGCCAGGCACCACGCAGAAGCTATTTTAGCGCCCGTTACGGATTGCAGACTCAAAAATCACGAAAGAACAAAAACGGTGATCTGAATATAATGCGCTGACTTCCTCCAGTCCACCCCACCAGGATCGTTTTATTGTCTACCGTTCCTCCGTCGCCAGACACCTTCAGCTTTGAAATGTTTCCTTGCTTTTCCTCGGTGTAGCATGTCGTAACTTCTCGCTCGTAAAGCCTGAGTTTATATTAGGTTGTTTACTGGGAGCCCAGTGTACGCCGTTTGAAATGTTGGTCGTTCTCTTCTCGTCGTGTGGTACTTACAAACTTGCGCAGATCTTTGTTCTTTCATGCATGACTATGACTGAATAATTCTAATATTCGGATGTTGAAGACCTCAAATTAAATATTTCAGCATGGTTTATTCCTCCGCTTCCAATTGTACTGACTACAACACCCTACGACTTGAACATTCTACATACATAAACTTGCAAAATAAATGGCATAATCAACCGCAACGTTGCGATCACTTCATTAATTATTCTGCCTTCGTCGAGGCAGCTGGAGTTGGACGACCATAATAGTAGCGCTGCCTACCAACTCCGAGGAACCAAGCCATCCTAAAAGCCCCCCAGTAAGGTCAATCCAGAAACATTTAAAGAGAAACCCACCTGGATAAGAATAGCACGACACAGAAAGTTACATTGCCGTGCGTCATTGTATTCCAGCACGAAGGGCTATACCTCACATCAGCAGGCAACCCTAACCAAGAACGTGTCATACTGTCAAATATAATTTGTGAGCTCTTTGACGATGGGGTCAATCGCACATTAAGCACTCACTGTATTGGCTACAGTGGTCAGAATCAGCACTTAGTACTATCACGGAGAGGAAATGTTCCACTTACATCGGCGCTCGCCAACGCCATGAGAGTAGCACCAATAATACGCTCTTGTGTGGCAGGATCATGGGGAAGACCATCCCGCACGGCCCTGAACAGAAAGCTGGAGGTTAGACAAAGAAGTAAGTAGCCTGTAGAAAGGGCGTGATAATTTATCAGTACACCAATAACGGAACTCAAATATATGCTCTTACTAGTTGCTAGCTGCCAAATTGCTATTTCAGTTCGAGGATCCAGCTTGGATAAAATCGGTTCGATAGCAGTTGGAATCAACTCGTGGTGGAATTGATTTGCTCCAGAAAGCTGGACCATAATGATTGGGAAAAAAGCAGACACTGATATGAATGCATTTTCAGTATTAGAGTGTACACGACGAAAAAAACATACCGGGCTCCAAGTAGAGAAACAAAAATTTATAGTATCCTGGCAAGGCAGGGAATTTGATCTTTGTGTCGTTGATTATTGTGTCGAACATTTCGCTGGTAGTCGTTGATTTGCTACAATGGTAGAATTGTGCGATGTGATAGCAAAAAGTCACCTTAAATAAACGTATTTATAAGGTACGAGCGCTTCAAGATAGGTTCTGTTTGAATGCCGGAGAATGTACTAATACATCGGTAACAGTAGCACATGAGCTCAGAGAGCCACACTAGGACCCATAATCGTAAGTTCTAACCGTATGGATGAGCCTACCAGTGTATTGTGATTGCGACTCCTCAATAGCATAGAATGCAGCGACGCCTCCCGATACACAATATCTGAGGTTCTGTATCTATATCGAGTATGGTCAACATTGAACAAACTGCAGGAATAGAAATTATATATAGTCAAAAGAGCCCCCAGATCTTTCAACATCGCGATTTCAGTCAGATAACCGGCGTTTTCACTGAAACGTCGCGGCTTGCATCGACACTCGCACATAGCATATGCTATTCTGAACGGGATTATCAAAATGAACAAATCAATAGAGGACACGAGTTGTACTTCATTGTAAGCAGATCAGAGTCAGACATAGTGTTACCTCGATCGTGGTAGTAACTCACGCTCACGAAATTTCTCCTCGTTTTAGCTGGAAAACACAAGAGTATAACCACCACAGGATATCCGTCACTCCTACAACTTGCCTGGAGATTTCTAACCTGTCTATAATACCAGTGCCCATGCGCACTCCCGTTAGTAAATCTTGAAGGTAAGAGAATTTTGAATAGCATTGAATGAATGGCCTGTATTGGGATGTGGATTGGAGCCTAGTGCGCCGAATTGCTTACTGGTCGTCCTTGCTGTGCGGTAATTGTATGGATAATCGTCTTTTCATATACTATCCATATACGCACGGGGGGCAGAGGAGTGTCCGGCGACGGTCTCAAACTTCCAAGCGTCACTCTCCGTTGAAGGATCGTTGCTCGCTCTTGGAAATAGCTGGTGCGTCTATGGAACTTCTCTAACAGGACCCTCGATGCATTAAAAAAACTTCATGTCCTTCGTTGAATAGGATTCGTGCAAACCGCCTCTACCATTTGTAGAAGATACCAGCACACTGATAGTGATCAGACTCTTGAAATCGCTGCTGGAATATATAGTATGGACCTACAGAGTGTAAGATCATTCGTATTTGCAATCGATCATAAGTGCAGATACCTTATAGTCCCCCACGCTGACGCCATGAGTTTGTCGATGCTATACCATCCTAAGCGGCGTGAGGGCATCCAAGGTGTCCACAAGATCACCCTCTCGCTCAGGCACGATATCGCCATCCAGGATATCCAGCATGGTGCGACCAACAAGTTACATAGAGAGTAGCCTTATCTGTGTAAGCCAGGAATGGGTCATTGTTAGCCCGATAGATTCTTTTCTTCGCCATCAAGTAGTTGCGTCTACCTACCGAATGCCGAAGGCTTGACGCAACTGCTTCAAAGAGAGCGTCGTTTGTACATCCCCAGAGCGCCACTGATAGAATGAAGATATCGTACGATAGCTTGAATGGCACCCCCGATTCCCTCTGAAGCATAAACTGCGGAACTTTCTCGGTGAGATTAAAAGGCAATGGAGTGCTGCACTGGTGCGTGCTGAATGGCAAGGCAGTCCGCAAACATATATTTTCTCCACTCAACTGGTTGAAAATGAAGCTCGAAAAGATGGTATGGCGTGATCACTTGTATTCCCGCCTCCCGAGGCGAGGTAGGAGTATGATTGCCATCGTATCGAGTCTTTTTTCCCTCAGTTGAAAGCATCCTTGGAGACTTTTGCGCAGTGCTGAGCAGTTATTTTGCATGCAGCTTGATTTTTAAAGGAAGTAAAAAACTCTCCGGGTACGTATCTGAGTATGAGTAACAAGGAGCAGTGGTTATGCAATGTTCGAATTTTCGAAATTCGAAATTCTAACATTTGAGAACGACGGATATATGTATGTACTGTGGCTATGCATATAGTTTACTCTTGTGTAGCAGCACTAGTTCAGCCAGCTCCATAGCGGACTCATTTCGTCCTTTTAACTCCTCTGAGCCATCTCTATATTCCGCTCCGCCCACCAGTGCTCAAACCGAGGAAGGAGGACGTTGGGATGGCGCTTGAGATGATGGGTGTAGCGAGGGAGAATTTGGGTTTGAGCTGTGGCTGGAGAGTTTGGGTCGGGGAAGTGAGGGTAAGAGTGGGAAGGAGGGGGATAGAGGGAGGGAAGGGAAGTAGATGAATGCCATAACGAACGAACTCGATACTCCCAATAACGTGCGTACTAAATAGGATATTGCAGCTTGTGTCCTGCAGATTCCTCACTTCACCCTCATGGTACTGATACCCCTTACGTTTACAGTCTAGTATATCATAACCTCTATACATGTCTAATGAATCTATACTAGTTTAATCAATACTTCGTTGGCTACAATATAGGACTGTTCCTTGGATTTTTCCTTCCTACAGCCAATATTCGCAAAGTAGACGCAGGTCATGCGCACCCAAAAGTTATTCTACACCACGTGCGATTGAGTGCCCATTATGGACGCGGGATCAAATAGCAAAAGAACAAAAACGGTGATCCGGATATAACACCCAACTTCCTCCGTCTACCCCGCCAGACTCGTTTTATTGTCTTTCCTTCCTCCGTCGCCGAGATGCCTTCAGCATTGAAATCTTCCCTCGCTGTACATTGGATGTCGTAACTTGCTTCCGGGCTTCGAGGTTGTGTTCAAACGGTGAACGATCTAAAAGCGATAAACGCGCTTCGACAGCGCGCCTTCATCTTGCTTTTTGTCTACGCACGACAGCAAGTGACAAGACCAGAGCACGGGGGGTTCGCGTCCCAGATATTGGGCGCATCCTTCCCAATGGACACTCCGCAGACAATAGACTTGCGTCTTATCCTTCACCAAGTGAATGAAGGCTCACGAAAACAAAAAACCGGACTGCGTGGCGAGATGCGTAACTACCACTCTTCTGTACATAATTGATAGGTCCTTCGAGGGTGCTCCACTTTCATGGGAGTTTAAGGATTACCTACTGGGTCAAGGATCTGACGCTGGTTGTGGGTTGATATAAAGGACTTCTGGACGTGGGTGGTCCGAGCTTACACGTTACGACTGGTTTCCTAAGATACCCCACGGACCTATATACCCCCACATTCTTTCAATCCTTCAATTGATCAGTTATATACCCATAATGAAAAGCGCACTTCCTCGATATTCCACATTGGAGCCTCTATTACCATCTCCCTCTACGCTTAGTACTCCTTCCTCCGCAGAAAGTTCAGATTCATCAACCCAACGGTACTCAGCTCAACTCCCAAGATACTCCGCCATTCTGAACTCCCCGCCGCCTGCAGGCCAGCGACGCGTCCCACGGGCTCAACAGCAGACAGAGCATACCTTTCGTTTGTCAAAGACGGAGGGCAAGTCGAATTATTCGGGTAATGCAAGTGGGAAACCCTGGGCGACAATGACGGTGCTGAGTACTTCTCTGGCGAAACATAAGGTCCCAAGGTTCTTTGGTGGGGACCAGATTGCGGGGTTTGTGGAGTTGGAGTTGGAGGCGCCGCTGGCCGTGCAGAGTGTTTCGATATCGGTACGTAGATTCTATTTTTATTTGGCTGAATTATGAAGATTGAACTGATTTGTGCGTTGTAGCTTAGAGGAAAGATAATAACCAGCCCACTTGTCGACGGTGCTCATCAATTCCTCGACCATTCGTTTATCGTATGGTCGAAAACCCAGGGAGATCCTCGGACGGTATTATCCTCTTCTAGCTCTACGAATTCAAATACGAACTCGAAGAAATTCGACGGGAAGCTGCAGGGCAGTTATTCATGGACATTTTCCTTCCCCTTTCCCACGCAAGTAACCGTACCGGCACGTGGAGAACGAAGCGTGGAGTCGTACCCCTCACCACAGACGGTCCAAGAGCGTGACATCAGTGCGAGGGTGGAGTATGAGCTTACGTTGAGGATCGCGCATGGGATGTTCAAGGCTGATAGCAAGTGTGTTTTCGTTCAGCATCTTGGATTAAGAACATAAGCTGATTGTCAAATGTATTAGAGTCCAGACGAACGTACTTTACATCCCCAAAATTCTTCCAGACCTGTTGCCTTTACTCCGGCAACACGCATATCGAGAAGGAAAGCCGCTGATTGGACCTCATGAGGACGTAGGGGGGTGGACTACGTTGCCAAAAGTATCGGTTCGCGGTGCCTTGAATAGAAAGCCGGTTTTATTAGACTGCGTGCTTTCACTAGGCGGACCTGTACATTTGATTTTCTCGCATTCAGCAATTAAAATACTCATTTGAATATTTTATAGACTTGCTATACCCGAGGAACCGTCATCCCGTGTTATATCACCATCTCAAGTACGAATCCTGAGGCTCTCGATCGTTTAGCATCTCCAGATACTATTAATGCTCGCTTGGTGCGCCACGTTAAATTCTACAAAGATTCGAAGAAACTTCTTGGGGTCACTGAGGAGGTAGCGGAAATACAAACCGCAGTTTGGTGGATTCCTTCTGATTTATCCATACAAGAAACGGGTCGACGCTGCTTGGAAGGAGAGATACACCTCGATAAGGATTTACAGCCTTCCTGCGATTTGGTATTATTCCGTATTGAGGTACGTTTGAAATGTTATTTCTGAAGTCTCTTCTGACAGTATTATTTATTTGTGCAGTACTTTGTAGAACTACTACCCTTCAAGTCCCTCCTAATAGAAACGAATGCATCCAAGAAAGAATCAGTATTATTATCTTATCCCATCGAAATCGGGACCTTCCACGCAGACGGGCCAACTCCAAAACCATTCACGAAACCTCTCAAGAAAATAACTTCCAGTAAACATCGGGGATCCCCAAACTCACAGTGGCCGCTTGCAGCCGACGCGAGACTCGCGGGACTCCTTTGATCACGACAATTCATTTCTCCATCTCCATTTCCACGACACAACGCATTTATTCACATCATCCACTGGCAATGTCTGGCATTTGCACTCATCGTATTTACTCGCTCGCATTCGCTATATTTATTCGCAGCCTTCTGTATTTATTCAGTTGCCATCTGTATCTATAAATATCATACAATTTACTTGAATTCTCGCTTGTCGTGTATTCACTTTTCTGTTCTTTATATCTCATTGTACATCATTTTTCATTCCGATCGTTGTCGCAGCTTTACCGACACAATATTTTTTTGGATTCATGGAATATCAAATTAAACACTCCAAGCTTCACCTCAGATGGAAACGGAAAAGAGAAAGACAAGGCATATTTTCTGTGAGGTTTGGTATCAAAATGCTTTTTGGCTATTGCATATCTTTAATCGGAGTGTTTACCTCCCATGGATTTCAACTTTACAAAACGGATTGGAATGGGGCAGGAAATGTGTAGGATCCTCCATCTAGAATACTGATTACAATTTGATCTTGGAGTTGTCAGAGAAAATGTTATGTCATGAATAGATAAATGACATTGTTATTAAATACATATACATACTAAAAGCATGAATATCTGTATACACTGAGGGTTGTCCAGAATGAGTTCCACTGAACCTGAAATTTTATCACCCCAAAGAATCAGGGTGCTTTCTGTACTAAACTAGAGGCTCAACTAAAAACTCTCAATGCAGCTGTTACATCCATGCCTCGGCAACCACAACTCTGCATGTTATCCACCCACTCCACATATCCTACATATGGCTCCACACCCCTGATCCTGTTCTCCACTCATCCCTCATGGAATTCTATTTAGATCTTGATTATCTTTTATCTATATTATTTATCTCTCAATTTATATCTATTTCCTTTTAGTTTTATTTTGCAACTCTGTTCCATCCTCATACACA
>ML213591.1:2268433-2303409 GCA_004379715.1 Crucibulum laeve
CACTCCTTTGTAGAACTCCTGCAAGGAGTTCTCTTTGTTGCTCAGAACTCCACCTTGAGTTCTGTCTCTACCTCACTCTTGTCCTCTGAAATCCAGGGACAGCTAGTGGAAAGGGGTGCAGCACATAAGCTGAAGCTGAAGTCCCTAGTCCACCTCAAGACACTCTGTCTCCACACTCCACACTCACTTACCTGACAACTCTGTGCTTAAGTCAGGCCTTTTCCAGCTCAGCACTTAACAGCAGCCCAAGGCTTATGATATTTCCTCCAGTCTAGATATGAAGTGCCACATGCTCATTTTCACAGATGCAAAAAGGGGTACAAGTGGATCTACTTAAATATTTAGCCAATTGTCAGTATGTGTTATAGGTGGCACAAAGTTTTCAATTTGTGTAGAATATCTCAGAGGGCCAATCTGCAAAATAGAGACTTAGGCAGACTGAGAATGAATAGCATCACCAAATTTACACTGGGATCCACCTATTATTATGGCAGCACCTACAAATCCAGAGCCCAACATTCATTGGAAGCCTTCTATAATTATTTCTGCTTCAATAGTTCTTCCTGCTCCTATTCCTTCATCACCACCACCATCACCACCTGAACATAAGCATGTTTTGAAGTAGATCCTCCTTTAATAGATCCTCCTGCTCTTATTCCTTCACAACTACCACCACTACCTGAGCATGTCATGTAGTGGAATCTTCCCAGTGTTGCTGTCAATGCAATTTAAGTGAAGTAGCCATAACTAAAAATATTATACTTGTGCTGAGCAAAGGTGATGTGTCAGGCATGTCAACACAATCTACACAGAGAAAGTGCTGAGGTTGATACACAAACTACAAACTTATAGAGGAAGAGAGGAGAGGAGTGTAAAGCAGATAGTATTGGCAGTAAGAAACAACCAGCTAAAGACTACAGAATATAAATGTAAACTACTACTATATATACTAAAGGACCATGCACATAAGGTGTGACTAAATGTCATGACCTGAAACCTTTTCCATGCACTTTTCACACACCTTCCACATACTTCCATTTCTAACAATAACTATTTCCTTTCTTGTAGATAGTTTCCTAGTTATTGTTTCCATGACATTTATATTTAGTTCTAACAATAGCTTGTTATCACATGACCCTTTCTTCTGCATTATTACACACATTATTCTGCCTCTCTTATTATGTCTTACTTTGACATTGTGTCTTATAGCTCATGTCTTGTCTCCAATCCCCATTTATATGGACAATTAGTTTAGTTAGTATAAATACTTCAGTTTGTACTATTACAAACTTCAGTTTGAAAATCAAGTCTTACACATATCACAAATCTTATACTTGACTTAATGCGCACTTCTTACACCTTTCCCCACCCTTGTAGTTTTAGGCCTTGTGCCTTTGCTACAACTCTGACACTACATTCTCTGATCACTCAATAAATCCAGGACACCCAAATAGATTGCAAAGGGTGCAGCACATAAGCTGAAGCCAAGTCCATCTGATCTTTTCCCATGCCCCTCCAACATTCTCCCACACACTTCTAGTCTGTCCTGCTTCATAACACTAAAGCATGTTCAATAATGAAGGAAACATGTGTAACTAATGTATCTACTGTGCACTGCAGCTGTGTACTGTGGCATATGTTACAAACATGCAATTAATAAGAGATTAGAATGGAATAAGTACTACTACTGTGTGTTATCCTCATTTATCAACATGAGCTGCTTTATTTGTCTTTGTTGTCAAAATTATAAAAACTGTTTTAATAATTAGAAAAGAAAAGAAAAGAATAATCAAAAATAAATGGTTCATGACATGATGGCACAGCAAAGTTTTCTCCTGACTCTCTAGCTCATCTGCTGCCATTGTATCCAATATTCAGAAAGAACATCCACCAAATTTCTAAATATAAAGCATAAGAGCATAGTAGACAGTCTTAAGAATATTACTATGCACTTTAAAAAATTGTGTGACTACCTATAGTTGCAAGAATTGTTGTTGTTTAATAGCTGCTTCTGAGCTGCTGGGCAGTCAACATGAAGATAATAGTATTTGTCCTATTTGATTATGATAAACTACCAAGTTCAGATTGGGAGCAAGGCTCTTCACTCCAAATCTACCAAGGTACATACTATACACATATACTGGTTATCTCTATATAATCCAAAAAATTCATCCTATACTTCAGAAGAACACCTACTTCATACATACAATGGGAAGCAGATAATTACAGAAAACAAGGACTCAAAAACTTAGATAGGTGTATACTCTATTAGACCAAGATTACTTCCTAGTCCGTGTAGACCGCCTAGGTGGTTCTACAAGCTCCCCCAGATCATCATTCGCTTTCCGTTTCCGCGATGATAATTTCGATGCAAATTTAGGCTTCTCGGCTTTTTGTTGATCCGTAGAGTCTTCCTCATAATTTTTGATGGGGAGATTATTATCGTCCTCTTTGGACTGCTCGGACTGCGTAGCAACTTTCTTTCCCTTCGAGACTTTTGCTGAGGATTTCGATGCTTTCGCCGAAGTTCCCGGCTTCTCCTTCGCTTTAGTCTTATTCCCACCTGCACCCACCTTCTTCGGTTTGAGATCCATCTCATCCCAGCCTCCTTTCTCGGCGAGAAGCTGTATCGAATTCCACGCTCCTTCATCAACGCGCTGGACACTTAGTCGACCACGTGTTACCAGGTCCATACCTGCAAGTCGAAGTCAGTTCATCGCTGTCTACTCAAGTGACACCAGCCATTCAAGAACACAAACCCTTAATTGCCTTCGCACCATCCTCTCCAATATATTCAATCTCTTTTGATAGGGACGAGCTCTCGGCGATGTGCTTCAACAAAGCTAGAGAAACGAAGTTCTTCGCCCGGATAGAGAATGTCAATTCGACCATGTACCATCTTGGATTTGATTTGTCTGTTTTCTGGAAGTCAAAGTATGGGTATTGGGTGGAATAGTTTGAGGGAATGAAGGGATAAGGAGAGTGACGAACGGCATCGTAATACGGATGTGAGCTATATGGATGTGTGAGCATCAAAGGTAAGGGTTTTCGGGCATTCACGTACGGATCCCAAGCTGTATCTGTACGAAAGGACGATGGTTGGTTAATGTTAAATCCCATTAAGGTTGAATTGCTTACAATCAGGATATGCCTCCTTCGACACCTAATCATAGACAGGTATCAGCTAACGCAGCAGACGAACAAGAACGAGGTCCACACCTCAGCAAAGCCAGCAATACCTGATACCAACCCGCGTCAAACGCGCTCAAAACAGAAGAGTGAGTAACATACCTGGTGTTTTACAATTTGAATGATAGAATAATGCCTTCGTAGTATCAAAATCATGCTCAACAAACTGACAAGGACACCACAACGAAAAACATACTTTCTCCCCGACCTTCATCTCTTTCATCAAGTTTCGTGCCTCATAGTTTCGAACACCTTCCCATGGGGATGTTTTAATGCTCTCGAAGTCATCAACACTGAACTAGCGAGAAAACCCACAACCAATCTCAGTGGATGGGAGCTAAATGGCGCGTCGTACTTGAGCGCACCTTGACGTCCTTGCCTTTGACGATGCGCGAGTCTGGTTCGGCTTTCAAGAGCCAGTATTTCTTAACCGTTGACATAATTCAGGTGTGCAGACTGCGGAGGATTTTGCTGAGGTCTACAGGTGGATAGTACGTAGGGATGGAGAAGTTCACGCGTTTGAACTTGGAATGCGATCGAGTAAACACTTACAAGCAACGCGTAGTGGAGAACTTAGAAGAGGCAACGGGAGGACAAGAAAGAAGTGGCATCCACACTACTGCTAGCTATCATAAAATTTGACATATATAACATAAAGCGCAATAAGCAAGGCAAAAAATCTGCTGAATAGTAAATACATCCTTATCACAGCCACGTTCCTCAAGAACGCTAGTCCGAATCGCTACAATAAGGACAATCCAAAAACCACCACAACCCCCCCAATAATCCCTGCAATCATCAGTTGCAAAAACGTCGTCATCCTCGGGCCCTCCATCATCTCCTTTTCCGTCCCCAGAGTTCCTGGCATCCCCCGCTGGCACGTATCCACTATCTGCCGCACGAAGCTCGCATTCTGCCCTGTCACAACCCACCATGAGCTCTCCCTTGCAAGCCCTGAGATTGGATTGGAGGTAATCCCCGAAGGATTGTGCATGGCCTCGGCATGCACACCTATGAGTGCGGCGGTGTCTTTTATGTGTGTGATGTCTTCGCGTCGCGCGCGGAAGATATTCAGCGACGCGTCGGTTTGGCTGAGGGAGTGAAGGGGGGAGCTGAAGAGGGGTGGTTTGGAGTCGATGGGCTGGAACTCCAGACGACGAGCGATAGGCTCCTCGTCGATGGTGCATACTGAGCCACGGATGGTCCTGCCATCGTCGTCGACCAGGACGGTAGGCACGAGGGATTGGGACGGAGAAGGAGGTGGTTCGAATAATGGGTTCTGCTTGTCCACAAAATTAGGATTCCTCCAGTGGAATGGCCCTTCCTGTGGGATATCGATAGAGGAGAAGATGGGGTTCGTACGTTGGGGGTTGACACAAGGCTTGAGCTCTTTCGAGGTGGATGGCTGCGAAGTAGGGATCGAAGTGTGTGCAGGAGAGGGCGAAGAGATATCCGGTTTACGCTCTGGACAAACAGGAAATCCCTGCACGCGTTTATGCCCAGCCATAGGTGATTTGCAGGTCTGGCATTGCGGGCGCTTTCGACGTGTCGATGGAGGCGACGGCATTCTTCTGCAGGAAATGGTGGTGGTAATTGGCTTCAGAGAGGTGTTCTGAGAGAAAGTTTTTCTTTGTTTTCAAAGAGGTCGATCAAGAAATAATAAGTAAGAAAGAGAAACGGCGGGAAAGGAGCGTGTTCTTCACCTTCACACCGCTGGGGCGCTGATGACTCGGAGCTGCCAGAAAGCTTCACACCCGCCAAGTGCGACCTGGGTTAAATACACTAAGGATATCCATTAACGACTTCGACGTCGTTGGCATTGGTTACGAGAGGAGAATAGAGGCCTATAGAGATGAGTGGCAGGACAGCCGAGGTTATTGTCTGATTACAGCTAGGTTATTGTTGAGTTATTGTCGTTAAAATCCCGCACCGACGAGCGAAGGTAGCTGATAAGATAAGATAAGATAATGTGTCTTAAGTTCTATGCTAATTATAACCGCACTGAGTCTTGAATGTTTGTTCCTCCAATTTTCCGCGGATATTCGCACATAAGGAAGTGCCTGCTGGAAAATAACCTAACCCTTATCACAATATTAGTCAGTAGTACTAGAAAGTATTTGATACACTAACTAGAGGTGTATAAACTGTAGATACAGCAGATTACGCCTCACAGTGGATTTGTAACCTATTGCTTGATAGCCCCGTAATAACTCCGTATCTACTAGGTGTATATTTCACAACAGAGCCGAGCATCTCTGTGACATCAAGAATATGTGCCAACAGTAGCCTACCCAGAGTCTCATCCCACTGCCATTTTTGGCAGATGGATAAACTCTCCAAGTTGCTCTCATCTATGAAGGGAAATTTTATGTATATGAATGGTCTGTTTGCAAACTGTTTATTGGTGTCCTAATCGGTCATGAATGCGTCGGCTCTAATGCAAATGAGGCAGTGTGAGGTTGAAAATAAATGTTCGTAAAATCTGGTAAGCTACTAAAGAGGTATGAAAAAACTGTGGTGGCAAACAAATGACAAATTATTTTCAATTTAGGGACCGACCCCGTTGGTTCATCCGCACAAAGGTTTTCTCCGATGTACTACTGGTGGCAAGATGAGCAAGTGTTGAATTCACCTGTCATATTTGATATTTTGTCTCTGAATCCGGATCAGCCTAGAATACATTTGGGGTTGACCGAAACTGGAATGTTACTATTCCAGTACCAGTCAGTTGGATTCCTCTCACATCGATTGCATCTTTGTGACTTTGCGGATAGTCCCTTAGCACAGATGTTATTTTTGAGAGGCACGCTCGAATCGGGTAGTATCACCAAAGGGGTGCCTCTTCACAATGAGGCGAGATTCACATTTCCACTTTCTGGTGTCCTAACAACTGCTAGAAGATGCTCTTCGCATATGTTCACAAGTCATACATAAGCCACAGCCGAAAATGCCGCATTCAAGAACGAGGTTTGTTCTAACTTTAGCTACTGCAACATACGCTCGTTCTAGCTATTCGATAGCCTACTTGAAGTGGGTGATCTCTTGAAAAAGTGCCAAGAGGCCAATTTAGATAAGATGTCGAACGATTTCGGTCTAGCGCTTCCGGTGACTGAAGTCTGACATTCGTATACGCGCACTAAGTACTCATGGAAGATAGTGACTGCAGAGAAGTCGGAAGTTTTGAAAATGCTTGTAGCACGTAATCGTACCGCAATATCATGAAGGATATCGAGGATTGTTCCTCAGCCCAAGCGAGTCGCCTATATGTGGCAGAATGTGTCATAAGGCGCCCGTGACTATCACGGAAATTAAAATTATCCCTGTTCGGTTCCGTGCTGTAGTGCGGGGTTTCGCAACTCATCGCGTTTGCGCAGTTTCTCATACTTGATAAAAGGGATCTTCCCAGCACATATCGAAGCTGTAGTTTCGATAGATTGTATGTCAAGGAGAGGGAGAACAGTGGAAGTCGGACACATGGTTGCAGCATGGTGAAAACATACGCAAATAAATAGTCTATCCCCTTACGTTAATCCGCGTAGAATAAATCTCTTCGCCGCTGAGTATTTCCTGCGCCCCTTGCTGTCAGAAAGAAAAACCAGCATTTACGTGCTAACCATACGGCCCTTGCACTTAATTCGACCCTACGCAGTTCAAAAGTTCTATCTCTGACCCGACTCTGATTTTTTACCCCCGATTTTTACCACAGAACAATTCTCATTCTTTACCACTCCGACAATTTCAACTCAGATTGTCCGCCAACCCCGTCTCTCCGACTCATTCCAGATTTATCAGTTTATCACCAGCAAGGTAAATGTTGGCCTTTGGCGCTCTTCCCACAGTCATGCAACTAATCATGTCCCCACTTGCCTTTGTTCGAGCCAGCACCTACAACTGGCTTTTCCTCTAAGAGGTCCTCTTAAACTTTCCAGTAATTCCCCCCTTTCGTGTGGTGTTAACTAGTCCTAGACTGAGCCTTGCGTCGTTGCGTCAGACCACGTTCTCGGGCAAACCTTGCGTCGACCTGCTGTTCAAGCAGTTGGCTTACTATACCCCCTGAAAACACTTGCTCTCGCACTCTCTCTCTCACCACCCGTAACTCTCGAAAAATTCTGGTGGTCGTCGCTGCGATGCCGTCCATCGATAACATCAATCGCCATGATTCACCCTCCGATACCGGCCTCACTATGTCGAGCAGCATATACCCTATCGGTCAACTCGGGTCTCCCACCCAAATGTATAGCCTCTCAACTACTCATCTACCCTCTCATGCGCCACCGAAGCGTAGGCAAGTGAAGAACGCGTGTACCAATTGCCAGAAAGCGTGCAAAAAGTGCAACGACGCCAGACCCTGCTTCCGCTGTGTGAAGTACGGCATTCCCGAGGAGTGCGTTAGCTCTCAGAGGAAGCCGCGCATAACCAGCAAGAGAGGTCCATACAAAAAGCGCGATGGAACAGGTGTGTATTCTTTTTCGACTCGTTCCTGCGGACTGTCTCTTATTATTATTCTGTAAGCAGGCATGGCCATTACGCATAGGAATCAAGAGAATCCTCCCGCGTCGACCAGCCATAGCCCGCCGCCAGGAGCACCTCCTGCCGGCTCTTACCCCCAACTCTACTCTCCGCCCCCGGGATATTATGGCCAATATAGCCCACCCGTCGCGAGGCCAGGCGAGGCCCCTCCTCAATACCCATATTACATGGTCCAAACCCCGGCATCGCCTCAAGGTCCTTCTATGGCTCAAGAAGGGGATGGTCATAGCTATGCACAACCAATGTATCCGGCCTATGTTGTATCTTTCGGTCCTCCTCTGCATTATCCCTCTTTCGCAGTACCTCAAGACGGCCAAGTACCCTATGGCCATGGGGTATATCCCAAGCAACCCTCTGGTGGAGAGCTTATTCAAGGTGGCCAGGTTGGTGGAAATCAAATTGAATAATCTTCCTTTTTCCTTTTTCTTTGTTCTTTGTTTCGTTGTACTTTCTTGTATTTGTTTTTTGGCATGTTCATTTCTACACTACTTTTTTTTTCTCCCACACTCCTCTTGCTTTGTTTCTTGTATACTTTACAATATTACTATACGATTGCTATTGAATGATCATTATTGTTGATAACCACCTAACATATATTTGGAATGTTGGGGAGATATCACCCAATGTGCATAATCACTAGGAGAATTTCCTAAATGGTTTGCTGAAGCTACATACACAACATATATTGCATTGCATGGGTATAAACATGCGAGAATTCTCCGACAAAGTGATATAAATACAAATCAACTAGTTGCTAATAGAAGGCATCTCAAAAGAAATCACGACCATCTTCCCCTGGTCTCCGTGTCCGTTGAACAAAAGATTCGTCTCGTATACTACTTCCAGCAATAAATGGATCTGCTCCTTCGGGAGAATTTGCCATCATATTCGACGTGGCCCAAGAAGACAAGTTGGGTAGAATATTAGTTATCCCAGGACTTGCGACTCGTACAGGCCCAGAAGCTGCTTTCCTAGGAGTACTAGACACAATTCGTCGGGGAGTCTGCGGTAACAGTTGCGGGACAGATGATGATGGTGGGGAAGAGACTGGCTGCGAGGCAGCAGAGGTTGACGGATGGGATGCTGCAATACGGAAATTCTGTACCGTCCTACTCAGAGCCTGAAACACAGACCCACGCTCAGGCCATATCGTCCGACGTTGTTCGCTCTCTCCACTAAATCCGTTCTGAGATGGAGGAACTCGTGCGTCGTCTCCTTGATTAGTGAAGGTTGAATGAATAGAAGAATCTGATAATCCACGGCGTCGCAAAGTTCTCTCCAAAAGCGGAGGCAAGAAATCTGGCTCTTCGTCCTCATCAATCGGTCTTTCGACGTCGATGACGGCGTCCACATTCCGAGATAGTCTGTTATTATTCCTCCTTCCAGCAGATCGTCCAATCGTGGCCGTAGCAGCAGGCGTTGCTGTTTCAGAAGGAGACCAGATCGTAGATTGAACCTTGCGGGGGCCTTTGGGTAACACCACCCATGAATCAGCAGGTGCTGGTTGTGGAGCACCAGCGAATATGCTCATCGCCGAATTGCTTTGCGGCATCAAAGAAACTTCTTGCGTAATTTCAGGCTGCGATGCTGATGCAGAGAAGGTGCTTGTCATCGACCTGCCAACGCCAGTTCCGGAGAATTCGACATTTACAGTGGTTGCAGATGCAGCCAGGGCAGGTCGAAGCTTCGGTACGAAACGTGGCGCACGGACAGGCCCACTTGTGGAACGATTAAGTAGATTTCGTTCCCCAGCGCTGTTCTCTGTGCGTGCGGAAGGAGCAAAAAGCTTCGATATAGGCGCCATCCAACCACCACCAACACCGAGACTTGCGTTCTCACGGTCCATATCTGCCTCTGCCTTGGCGGGATTCAACGCGAGCTCGCTTATTCTAGGAGCGTTGGTGGGATCTAGAATAACATCGTTAAGTGTAACGCGTAACTGGCCCATCTCGGTGAAGACATCCTTGAAGAACTTGAGCAATACACGAAGATCCTTACGAGTGCAAGCGACAACGATCTTGTCGTCTTCCAGTAGAGCACGGAATTGATTACGCAGATTATTGGCTTCGTTTATGATGTTGCTCACGGTACTTCGAGAGAGATGCCCAACATCGGCACCTTTGAGATGCTGCCTCTTCAATCGATTGGTCAGAGTGAGAGCATCAGCTTGAGCCATACGATTATGAAGTGCAACCGCACGTTCAAGGAGCGCGGAAAGATACGAGGACAGCGATTCAGAGAAGGAAGAAGACTCAGAGCGGGGATCGTTTGAGGGTGTAGATATATGAGAGAGCATTGGTGAGGGGCTTAGCAACCCGGGCCATGGTTCTGTTTGAACTCCGCGTGAACGATTAAGGAGGAGTAGAGGTTTGTGTCCTCTCGGTTTCTCCGATTCTTCCGCATCGATTTCCTGGCTTGCATCTTCCTCTATTTCGTAACTGACATGCGAGGATGTAGAGGGATATCGCGGCTGAGAATGACGGAAGGATGTCCACCGAGCATCTGAGGGTGACAAAGAGTCTGTTGGAGATAGGGGACGTCCGCTTGTTTCTGGTGTTAGCGGTTCCTGTAATGGAAGGGCTTAATTTATTACGATGAGAGGAGAATAACACCGTGCTTACGAGTGTTCGTCGCTTCCGCTCTGCACTTGAACTTCGTCGACTCCGTCCAAAGGCCTGACATGTCGCGTCAGTAAAGCGAAATAAGTGACGTTACTAGCTTACACTAAAGTCCTTAAGGGATATAGAGGGTACACTGCCTGTGTGGAAGTGTCTTGAGAGTGGTGTATGTGGTGTATTAGCTAGATGAGTATGTCAGTGAAATGTTCAAATAAAATAAAGCGAGCAACACACCTCCAGATCGAGATGATACATTCGCTCTTTGTTCATCCACTTCCTCCTGTAAAGCGTGTAGGTCTTCTCGTGAGTCTGTTAATAGCTGCTGTAGCTCCGCATTATCCCGCTTCAGGTTTTCGTTATCTTCCACCAATGACTCGAGAACTTTCGTGAGCTCGTTCTCTTCCGTCATAACAGTGATCCCAGCGTGCTATACAGGGATATCGCTTAGATGTTAGAAAGCTTATATTAATGATACAGATACTTACGGACTTATATATTGACTCCAGACGCACCCTGGCATCCTGCAGCAGCGACTCTGAAGACTCCAAACGATGCTGACGTTTCTCTTCTAAACTCACTTGCAGGCGACGGACTTCAGCTTGCAGTTTCGCTACAGATCCAAGCACGCGTTAATAACTTGCACACAAAAAAAACACAGTTACGTACCAGTTTTATCTCTTAACGCTGCAAAGCGCGATTCTGCCAGCCTAGCTCGGCTTGTCTCACTGTCCCTCTCTTGTTGCATATCATCCCGCTCTTTCAGCGCAGCTGCCAACCGAGTATCCCAGCCAACCGAACGCGCATGGTGGGCTGTAAGGCGAGAGATCGTTGTCCGTGCTTCTTGTAGTTCATGTAGGATAGTCTTATTGGACACTTCCGTGACTTCATTATTCACTAGTGCTTGATTTAACCTCTAAGAACGTCATTATTTTGATAAGTTCACTGTGCTTGAATTGAGCAGAAAGTAACTCACCTTTTCCAACACTGTTTTATCCTGTATGAGCTCTGATATTTGGGCATCTATGTCCTCGAGAATGTTGGAAGATGATGGGGGCTGCCTGTCTCCTCCTGCGACACGTTGTATGGATGCAGCCCGCGGCGGTTTCTGTCGAGGTTTATCCTACGGACGGCAAGATGTAGCGAGTATATCCTGATGATACGACAGAGAACTTGCCTCATGCTGGCGCACATACGCCTCGTGCCGCTGCAGTAACGCTTGGCCAACCTCTGGAATATTGTGAGCTCTCCTGCCGCCTAATGGAATTGTGAATTTACTCACCTGCACTCAGCGTGAGCCGGCTCTCCAAGCGCGACTTCATTGTCAGCCAAGATGTTAAATTCTCGCAATCCTCCTTTCTACAACAGCAAGTGAGGATAGAAGGTAGTTCCGGAGATGGTACACGCGAGAAATTGGCCAATGCAAGTGTAAGTTCGTCGATAGTGCTTGATGCATGATAGAAGCTGCTAGTCATCGGTGATTCAGGTGTCGCTGGTCGAGGGTGGGAGGTCTCCTGGCCATCCATGGCGCAGACGGCGCGAGACTGTGTTGGTGCGGCCTGTGAAGTAAATGAATGTGGTGGTGAAAGGTTGGCAGCTACGCAGAGATCATTAAAACGAGCTGTCACCGTCGCGCGCTGCGCCATAAGGACAATTACGCACGTGACGCAGCTGCTTTTCCATCGCCAACGACGTCAACCAGCGCTTGAACTGCTATCCGGCTCTAGAAATAGATCGTTTGACGGCCAGTGAGAAGGAAGCTAGAGATGCAAATGTATAGCACAAGAAGTACAATGTAGCAGGATACCAAAACATTGAGGTAGGAGCGAAACTATGATACATTTGAATCCTTTGGATAACATACTAAGTAGGTTAACACCGACAGAGGATAGAGTAGATGGTGGTATGATAGCATGCAGAACTGTAAGCCCAAGGTAAATAACGAAGATACGAGAGGGGGAAGAGGGGGAAGTGCGGTCGTAATAGTGCGTCTAGTAAATAAGCTTCCACTCCAATCGGTAGAACGAAATTAAGGAGAAATACTACATTATCATCGCAGTCACCAATTCAGGTATCCAGTGGATCATTTTCGTTGCATGGCCACGATTGGGCGGAAGGAATTGGAAGGTGGTAGCTAGGCCTTGCATGCCTAGCTCGCTGAGAGCGGCGGCGTGTCGAGTAGCACCTAACGTGCTATCTTCGCCGGTGTTGATAGAGGAGGTCGACGCTGTACCGCGGTGGGTGCCGCCGACACGAGGATTGTCTTGTAACGCAGTTCCAAAGATATTTGTTACGGATTCGATGATGGAAGGGTTGGAGGCGTTTCCAAAGGTATCTCTGATCCTATCTTGCATGCTTTCATAACTGGGGGATAAATGTTAGCTTACTGTTACGAAGTATATCAACCAGGAAATAACATACCAGATCGACACAGTATCGGGGAAGGAAGTTGCCATTTCTGATAATAAACTAAAGAGCATCTCGGTCTCGACATCATCGCCCTGGGCGGTCGAAAGAATTGTGCCAACGAAGGATGTAGCCAGCAGAGCAGTATTTGAGTCATTGATGCCCAAGAACACAGGCGATACTCGAGGAACACCACTCTCATCCGTGTCAAGATCCGGAAGACCAGCATCCGGGTACCAAGCTTCGTCGATGTGACAATCCTTCAATAGTCTTCGATAAGACGCTGTCGTGACAGATACTGGTATCAACGCAAGGAAGTACCCCAAAGCATCAGGACATATCGAGTCCTTGAATCCATTCGGAACATTTGAAGTTGCCTCATACGAACGCACAGTAACGCAGAGCAGGCTCCTCAGTACCGATTCTGCAGCATCCTTAAGTCCAGAGTGACGAAGGCCTTTAAAGATGATCGAGGCTAGCGAGAAAGAGAAGTTAGTCTCAAACGACAGACGGAGCAGCTCATCAAGCTGCTGTGAAGGTGTTGAGAGGAAAGAGCGACCCTCCAAAAGCACTGTTGAAACAGACTCGTTTGCGAACATTCCCCGCGCCTCCATCGTGTCCAATGTAATGCGTAGCAGTGCAGTCGCATCGACATAGAATGCAATATGGCTGGACTGCAGTAACGCAACAGCCAACCAGAAGAACGGGCAGACGTATTTCGATTGCTCCTCAAGGGCGGGAACGAGCTTGCAAATACACCGAAGCATGCTGACAACAGACATGGTATGCGTTTCGTCCGCCTTTGAAAGACCTGTCTTGAATGCGACTAGGATCTGGTAGATATAATCGTCATCGACATCAGAGATGGCGAGTGTCGAGAGGGAGCTGAAAGATCGCATCTGTACCGCTGGCGAGAGCTGGAAAGCAGTCGAGGTTACTAAGCTCATCCAACGGGCTCGCCACACATTATATAGACCTCTAGTACCAGATGTGGAATCCATGATACGAATGAGGAGCTGACTGAGCCTCTCCTGGATATCAAGAGCCTCCTTGTCATTGGCCGGATCGAGGTTCACATACTCGCTTGTTGGCGTCTCGCGGAGCAGACCGAAAAGCTTGAGGGTCTCAGGGGTTGTACATTCGTCAATGAGCTGACGAAGCTCGGGATTTGGTGTCTCCTCCGTGCGAGTGATGTATAAAGACTGTAAGAGGTTCATGACGATACCATATACTGACTTGCGCACGAGCGTCGGCCCTTCTCCTGCAACCAGGGTGACGAGATGCGCAATCTCTGGCACGAAAAGCTGGTGGTTACTTGGCTGTCGTGAGTGAGAACCGACTACTAGGGCAAGACGAATGAGGCTAGAAATTTCGTTCCAGTTGGGATGGTCTGTGAGTGTATTGGTAACTTCAGGGGCTTGTTTGCTCAATGCCTATCAGAAAGCTTTAGCAATGCTCATGTAAGAATGAGAACTTTCTTACCTTCTTCAACTTAGAGTAAATCTTTCCTCGAACATTTATAGAAGACAAAGCCCCAACGATATGAGCGACAGCTTCGCATCGTCGAGTACCAATGCCACCATCAGTTGCACTTCGTACCAACTCATCCAGAATGACATCCGAGATGGAAACATCCAGTTTGCTGACTTCACACCAAATGTACTTTTGGATTGTCGATGTGATCTATAGATGGCGTTAACTGCGATGAAATATAAAGCTGACGGAACACGAACATCTGGGAATTGCACTGATAGCTCTGACAGCGTCCGAATACAATCTCGCAACCTTGCACCAGAGCGTTCGAAGAGGGCATGCGTTGGATTTGCAAAATGAGCCAAGTTCCGAATCCACGGACTGATGTACTGCAGACAGTTGATACGCAGAGCCATGGCACTCTCAGCCATTCCGGTCATTGCCGCTGACACTTCATGGATGAAGTCGAGCGTTAACTGAGGGGCAAATTCCGCCACCTTTTCGCTCAACTGGATCGTGAATGCATGAGGGTCACCAGGAATGAAACCAGCTAAAGAGATCAATAAGTCTCTGAGCGATGCAGATAATGATGACGCGAACCTTTGCTTGTAATGATGGGGCTCTTGTCATACTTGAGATATGTGCATACGGCCCCGAGAAGATCATATGCAGCTCCCCGTAGTTCTTCGTCATTCAAATCGATGCTAAGCAGGCCGATATGTAACAAAGTCGCGGGCACATTCGAAAATCGTGAGAAGCGCTCTGCCATAGGCGTTTGAACTTCCTTTAGGCGACCCTTTGCAGAGCGAATAGTCTGCAAGAAGATATGAGGTGCTATACTGATGGCAATAGGTATACTCTTACTTTCACAATTATTTCTCTTGCAGGAGAAGTGAAATAGATCGTTACCCCTTGCCTACGGCGAATGATGAACTCGTGGACTTCATTCCCTGTTGACACGTTGTAGACATCGCTAACATCAGCTAGAGGGATGATTTCAGTGGATTTGCATGATAAACCAGGTGATATAGGTTGCTTTTTAACCTGTTCGGTGTAAGCGTTCCGTCTTGCTTGTGGAGGCGTTGGAAATCACATACAGATGTTACACGCAAATGCGTAGCTCCAACCTCCATGGTCACGGGAAAACGCAGTTGAGAAACCTTCCATTTGATCTCGGTGAATGTTTCATGAGGTTCTTGCTCTAGAGAGACTGTATACAGCGGTTAGGTTGTGGATCCTATAAGATTGTAAGATGTACACATACGAGGATATTCTAGTGCAACTAAGGCCTCCTTCGAAACGTATTCCACAACCTGGCGCACCGAAGTGTGCACTTTGATTTCGCCGCATACTTGTGTACCTAAGAGCATTTTCACTGTAAGTAGGATACATATAAGGAAATGAAGGCATCTGAACCTGCTGCAATATTGTACAATCTTCGAAGATACTTTTGAGCCAGGACATTGGGATTTAGGATGTGCGTGGCTGAGAATCGTGCACGGATATCCGACGGAATCAATTCGACAGCAAACTTCAGCCACTGAAGAGGTACTTCTGACATTGGAGCAAATGAAGTGCAATCAACGATTACTTGAAAGTGCTGATCTTTGTAATGCGGAAGCTCCAGTATCTGTAAAAATGCAATGAATGAATCAAGGTAAATGTTATAAAGAACGTTAAAAATACCTTGAAAATATAATACATAAGCAGTTCGATGTCCAGCGATTCGACATCGATTTTAGATAACCGTAGTACAAACACAGAAGTGTCCTGCAAGTAAAATGAGTAATAATAGGCTGCTGCCTAGCGGTGTGAACTTACATCCTCTACGTCCGTTTCCAGGAAGATATGATGCACTGATTCCGTATTACGATTAGCATATCGTATCATTAGGTTGTTATACTCCTGGTGTGTGGCTGAGATCTCAGCGGAAAGACGCGGTGCCTCAATAACAGGCCCGAGATCCACCAGCAGTGCACAAAGCCCATCCCATGCACGTTTACCACTTACGACAGAAGACTCGTCGTCGGTACTGGACTTAGTGATACTGAGAAGTTCCTTCCCAATTTTGTCAGCGTGTTTATCGAAGAAGCGATGCAATACAATGATATCCGTTTCATCCGAGGTTATCCCTAGCCATTGATCCTCTTCTTCCTCGGCGGTTGTTCCAGGAATTTTCTTTCTCAACGTCAGCCAACGGTCTCGTATAATGATCAAAGCACACACCTGAAGTTCGCTGAGAAACCTAGTTATATTTGTGATGTTGCTGTGAAGGAAGTCGTTATACACCGTCATATGAGCTTCTTTGCCGAAGAAGATATTGTTTGCAAGATTCTGAAGGATCTTTGCTGTCACCATCAAGCCACGTCGAATGACGGTATTGTCTCCTTTGGGAAGCTCAACATCAACGATTTCAGGTGATACCACGGCGGGTGAAATGAATCTTTAAACATTGGTCAGACGGATGGGGAAAGGGATAAATGTGTAACCGACCGAAGGAATACAAAAGCTCCAATGGCAGGGAACTTCGAACCAGGCCAAATCTTCGTCCTGTAGATTGTAAGTCAACGAGACAAGTAATCTAAAGCATATTTTCTTACACAACGCGACCGATGTGGTTACAAACTTCGCGGAACATGCTGAACAAGTGATGGTTGAATCAAAGATCGAAAAAGTAGAAATACAGCTTGACTCACAGAGGTACCGATGGCGTTGAAACAGTCACAACAGTAAGAAATCTGGATGCGACATATTCTACAGTCTGTTTGTTCTTCACAGCGTCCTCTTCTGGGACACGGGAGGTGTCCACTTCGAAAGCAGATCCCGGAGGCAACTCCTCTATGATCTTGATCAAAGGCTGAACAAGCTCCCTCAGATAGTTGTATCCATGAATCCGGGCAAATGCTGAGATAAAACGCATACACGTCGAATTGCTCCGGAAGAGAGCTGCTTCATTCTCTAAACAAAACATTTGAGCGGAATTGATTGAGTGCTAGTTTTACTAACTCACCTGTTTGAGCAATTTCGCGGTCAATCATCAGCTTTAAAAGGCTCAGTAGAGAAGAACGGGTGTCGAAGATATTTAGCAGAACAGATATCATCATTTCCACTTCCGATGGTGGACATACTTCGCAAATCGTGATCGCAAGAATCATCTGGATATAGGATTAGTTCGAGAACAATACATGAGAATATACTTACATCGGAGCCTCTAACCAGCTGTTATAACCAATGAGTTATGGACATCGAAATCATATGAATCAATATGTGACGCACTTCACAAAGCCGAGCATGTTTGCTTTGAGTAGCTGGAACTTCAGCAGCATCAAATTTTGTGCCCTCGCCAATAACCCTAGCAAAGACATGTGCGAAAATGGCTCTTTTTCGATTATCCTGGTCATATGCGAGAGAAAGACAGGATTTAAAACCGATCTCGCTGTTGGATATGACGAGATGAGATAAACCAGTGATGACAAGCTCCCGAATTTCAGCCTCTCTCTGCGACACTCTCATTTTCTATGAGCGGCCTCAGAATATTGAACCCAAAAGAATAATATCAAAACATACCTGTTGCATCGATCCAATATCAGAGACGCTATCGGACGCCTAGAATACGGAGATTAACAAGGAGCCTTCACTTTCAGAACGGTCACATACAGCAACCTCGGGTTGACAAGCATCAAGACTTTGGAGCAAAGCGCTTGCATATTTGTTAAAGAGGCGAGACATAAAATGAAGGCTATCATCTGAAGCAGTCGGACTTGGACGTAGACGTAATTCCAAGCGTTCTAGAAGTTTCACAGTAGTTCGCAAACATGCCAGGTTGAGTTCATTGCAAACCAAAGCTACATCACCCGTACGATCCTATAATCATGTTAGCAAGCCAGGTGAGGGTAGCAATAAATGAGGTCCTACATAATCAGGCTGAACCCACTCCAATATGGTGTCAAGTATGTTATGGCGGGCACTGCTATCCTTCTTGAGCATGAGAGTATCCGTTTGTCCACAAACGCTTTCACATAGCACACAATATTTGATCTTTGCACGATAGGAGCTTGGTCCGTCAAAGCGAGCGATAAAGTTCGCAAGTGATAGCATGATGGAACTGATTTCAATGCTCATCACATCCTCCGACGCTGCATGTGAGCTTTCAACGAGCAACTTCAACACAGCGATAAACTATTTTAAACTTTAGCAACTTCGATAAAAGCAGGGCAAAGGACGTTAAATACCTGATCTAAGAAAATAACATATTCATCAGTTAATTCTGACCCTGCTCTTTCTTCGATTTTATGCATTGTGCTGGCCATCTAGTCAGCCAGTAGTTCAAAGCCAAAATGATGAACATACTCGTCTAAATTTTTCAAAAGTTTTGCGTACAGTCGAGGGCTCAGTTCCGTTCCAAGAGCGTCCCTTGCCACCTCACGCATCTGCACATCAGTTGTCACAAGGCAATTAATCAAGTCGATCATGAATGAATCAACAAGAGGTACGGGATCTTGCATGGCGCGCATCTTATCTGGGAGATATTTGGCCGGTATTATCTTTGCTAGCCCATTAAGATTATGACACTCCTGCACACATGCGCCGCTAAGAGCAGTGAGGAAGAGTGTAAGATTTTGCCATTGGAAGCGAAGGTCCTGTCAACGATAGTAAGATACGTATCTAACGCATAATGTGCAGAGACAAACCTGTTGCAGCACTGGAGCGTAGCTATCACCTTCTTCCACGTTCTGATCGAGAATTTCAGATATTGATTCTGTTACGGACCGCCATCTCCAGAAACACTCTTCCCATACTGCGATATGCATGCCGGAGGAATAAGAAAGTAATCTAACAAGCTTTCGTACACGCTTCTGCTGACCAAGTCGTCCTAGGATTTCAATAAGCAAAGTGGAGGAGAAAAAGTGTCTCAGTCTACATACCAACGACCACAATTCTGGGATCGCCAAGCTGCTCATAGATTGGATTCCGTTTTGACTTTTCCTCGTCGGTAACATAAGTGTTCACAGGAGCATCTGGATGTCGCTCTGCATGTGCTAAGAAACGAAGACCTCTGGCAGCCAACTGTGAGACGTTGCTGTCCGCGGATGTGAGGGACACCAGAAACGCGATTTCAATCATCGCGAATGCGGGAATCCGGTCAGAATCATATTGCATTCTTTTGACATGTTCCATCTGTTAGGCGATATATAAGCTATTGTTTCAATTTATCTGCGACTTTTTTAAACTTACATCTGTTTTCCTGACATAGAGCTCTAATGACTGGTGGCAAATAGATATCCACATACGTTGACCCTCCAGATCAGTCCTGGCACTCAATAAGTTACTAGCTACGCTTATTAGAGTTACCGGCCTAGCATGTGGTCAGTATAATGAAGATGAGAATATGACTTTGACTTACAAAGCCATCTTCATGAGCGTAATCATTGCTTCATGATTCGGGTCTGCAGGAGACGTATTATATGCCAGTTGTCCTACGCTGCGCAGACAGCTCGATATAGACACCTTTACAGTCATGTCAATAGGAGCATCCCACATTTTTGATGCACTCGTGATCCATGACTCAAGCTGCTCTTGCGTGACACCATTCATAAAGAATGTTGGACTGGCACGCCATAAAGATAGGATACCCAGAAGTAAAATTTCCCGATCAGAAAGAGGCTCAGGAGTGGTACGCTTAGCCTTGGGACGGGAAGCAGCTCTCTTCATGTTCCCGAATTGGTCTACCTCCGGTCTGCGAGTACTTGCGGTCTACGAATTTTTTAAATAAACTTTCATGAATACTATATGTAAGAATCACCTTGAGAACTTCGCGGAAACGATCTGAAATTGCAACCTGTATAGGCTCTAGGGAGCGTTGCCAGGCAAAGCGGGATGCCTATATCAGATTGTCATCAGCACCCAATAAATATTCAGAACTTAAAACGAACCTCTTGTATCAACGTTAGACAAGCCCGTACAGCGCAGGTCTTGACAGCTTCTGAACGTTCAGGATCGACACAGACTATGAAGAGGGGTATAGAGTCCTCAGGTGGAAGGAATCGATAAAGTGCAACCAAAGCCTCGGCAAAGAGTGCAATATCAATCTCTTCTTCCGCTTCCCAGAATGCTTTCCGACCAATAGTCTTGTTCGAAAGTGCACCCTAAACTCATATCAGTACTGAAGGGGAAAGAGGAAAAAAAAAACTCTCAAAACTGACCTTAATTTCATGCGCTACATCAAAAGCAATCAACCGTAAAGGAACCTCTCCCCCCGTAGACACATACATTGCCGCCTTACAAGTGTCCACTGCACACGCTAATGAAACTTCCGATAGCTTCGAACTCGTACCCGCATGCCTGAAAACGTCTTCTCCAAACTTGACATCCTTTCGTGACGTCTTTTGCGCGATGGTGTATTGAGAAAAGTCAGCGCTGATTCGATCGGTCGTCATGCAGTTGAGGATGGATAGGGTTGGCCAGAATATACGTTCATTACCGGTGGGATTCATGGAATAGAGGAGATCGAAGAGGCGTTCCGGTGCACCTTCTGTTCGTCCTCGTGTACGGATGGCGTCATTAAATTCGCCGGGGAAAAGGTCTATCCAGTTCCATATTGCGGCTCTCATTGGGACCACAATGGCGCTCTGAGCTTCTTTGTCCATACTGACGAGAAGGGAAGACAGGTCTGTAGTATTGTGTTAGCGGTTCCCACACAGCAATACAGAGAGATAGGTTTACCATTCATAAGCTGTACGAGCCGTTGTCGGTCGAATACGCTATGCGCCATCAGTTGCAAGTCAACAATATCCGGGTTATCCTGCGAATTGTTTGCTATGAACCGAATCTTCGTCCTCAGCCGGTTGAACACTACACCCCAATTCGACGCCGATATATGGAAGATAATACGACCTGCATACTTCGCAATGAGCCTGTTCACGGCCAACGTGGATTTCACCAACGACATATGAGTCCTCTCATACGCCGTGCTGGCAGCAGGAATATGAATCGTCGAATTGATACTCAGCCTTCCTGACCTAACTGAGCTTGATGATGGTTGAGGCCGAAGAATCCGTTCTGAAGGCTTCTGAGGAATGCCAGCATCAGCTGTCGAAGCATCAACATCAACTGCTTGTCCAGCGATGTTAGCAGGGTCTAGGGTCTCGAAATCGCGGAAGGTAATGTCAGTTGAACGTGTTGAAAGCATTAAAGGAACTTCAGACGACGCAGTTTGTCGTAGGAATAGCACCATCACACTCAGAATGTATTTCGCGCAGTTGTCTTCCATGGGCGGGGGTTCCGATAGTGTCGGGATATTCGATGAATGCTCCGAAGGAGCACCTCTTCCGCGCTTTCCAGATGTAATAGATGCACCAGACATAATGGGAGAATCGGGAATTGATGATGGCGGATGGTTGCTTGAGCGAGAGTTGGATCGGGGGTTGTGGCTCCAGCGAGAAGCCATGGTCATAGATAGGACTTTCAATATGAATAGTTGGGATTGGAGGACTTCTATCGTTAGGTGTCCGGTATTGTCTGTTTGCTACGCGAAGGAAATATTGCATTGGTTTTCACCTCCCACGGATCATAATCATTCAACTCACCTTCGCCAGGCGGTCCAACAGCTCGCTAAGCGCCCACGCAATCATATCCAGGGAGTCATGAGAGAGCTCTACCAAGGCCATGATAGCTTGCTGCGTCGCGCTATCCCCTTCCAAACGATCCAGCGAAGTTCCGGAGTTGCAAGGTAGCTATAGTGCAAAGTAGTGTGTAAGCGTTGGTGTTCTCATATCCACACGACGATTGAAGGTAGAAATGATATTCAAAGTTCAGATAGATATACCTTATTCTTCAATCTATTCACCAGAACTTGCACGATCTTCTGCTGAGGAGTCGCTGATGCACCCAGGGAAAGCAATGAGTGCTGCTGTATTGGCGCCATCCCGCCATGGCCATAATGCGACTCGCTGCTCTTGTGTACACGGGTCGAGCTGGCATTGGATGCCGTCTGCGGGGGGCCCACAGACGCAGAAGGACGTCGAATGGGCATAATTCAAGTGTTGAAGGGTTGCTTTCTCCCTGTTGCCAAAGTGTCAACTTCGTGGCTTCTGTATTGGTACAAGCAGTTGGGAAAAGGCGCGCAAGTACGGACGCGTAGTGCGCCACGAAAAGACAGTTCGAACTCTAGTTTCGTAGGGTATATAATGAGGAGAGACGGGGAGATCTTGGGACAATCCTGGGCAAGATGGGCGAGAGAGTCTCAAGACGACGACGTCGAGAGAAACGATCTACTGAAAGCCCACCAAACACTTTGATTCAAGAACTCTGATTGCTGACAAAGCGCCACGCGACTGCCCCTCGCGTCCGAACGCGCCTCCTCGCCGATCTTTCACCGGAAGCAAAACTTTTTACCGTTCTCACAGCGGAAGGTGACATGCTTAAAATATGCGTAGACGCTGCGTAGAATGTATTCATTTAGTTAGGGAGGTAGTGCTAGCAGCCCAGCGTTTGAATTCATTTTCACGCGCACAGCATTGGGTGTCACTGACTTGGAAATTACAATCAAGTCGAGAAAATGGAAATAAAATCAGAGGATGCTTGTCATCAATCGATCTGGATATTAGGAACATCACATCGAACAGATCGCGTATTTTCGAGGCGATGGATCGCAGTTGTGTGGTTGAAATACATAAATACAAGTAACGATCGACCACAGACAGCGTGGAAGAAATACTCGCCAGGATCATGCATCGTATACGTACTTGGAAGACCGCAGAGCTGGAGGTACTCGGGAACCCTTCAGCAAGCATTTGAATACGTACGTTTACCGCAGGCAGATCACCATGCGTCTGAACGTCAGTCAAGCCAAGCATTCAGGTCGACATCTTGTAAGGAAGAATTATAAACTTCGCTATTGTACTGTCATCCGAAGAGCAATATCGTCGCTTAGAAGAGGCTGTAGCAGTATTCTTCATTCTTCATAGCCTTCGCGCGATCATTGAGGCACCTTGCTGCAAGCCTAGCCTAGTATTCCGAAGACTTCTCTGTGCCGTACTTTAACCTAATAGCATTGGCGGCCACTGCAATCTTGCGATCATCCGAGGAGGATTTGAAGAGCTCCAAGAGAAGGACTCAGAGAAGCGACTGGTCGATGTCGTTAATATTCCGCATCGCACCCCACTGTTCATTACCAGAAGCGGGGAATAAAGGCATGTACATGAGCATCGCATCGTCTTATATGACTAGGATGAAGAGGAGTTACCTCCTACCCCACCAGATCCCACGCCCACGCTCGGGCGAGTCAACGAGCAGGATATTCCCATCCCGTCCTGCGAGCCCGTGAGGACGCAGCCATACTTGACGTGGTTAACGCTGTTGATTCATATTGACGCAGTTAATACGCCGGACGCAGTTAGTCCATTTTGAACTGGGTGATACATTTGAACCAGTCAGCAGCTGATCCATATTGGTCCAAGTAGATCCAGTTCAAAAGTCTCAAATAGATAAGTACCGCCACAGATTGATACTTCATTCATGACTACCACTACCCGTAGCGGCAGCAAGTCCGCATTGTTCTCCCATTCCAAATGGCCCATAAGGATGCGGGCTAAGTACCTGTACGCTCCCTCGGCTCCAAGTTCCTGTAAGCAGGTTGATCACGGGAAGTGGAAGGGGTTAAATGGCTGGGTAATTAGGATGGAAGAGAGGAGAACCACGTAACTACAATGTAGAACCCTTCTGACTGCTTCGTCCCTCCTTGGAGAAGTTGAAGTGTAGATAAGGCGAGGCGTAGGTTTACAACACTGCAGCTTGCGGCTGAACCCAGAAATGGATGATGCAGAGGCGCCCTTGCCTGATGCCCTTTCGTTTAGTTCATCTTGAGATGTAAAGCACCATCGTCAACGTCACCTCCACTCATCTGTCTCTATCTATCTGTTGGTAGACAGATAGATATAGCAGCAAACGTCAATTTATCCAAACCAACGATCTTTCCTAAGTAAGGGGAAGTAAACGTAAGCACAATAGACCGCTAGATGGGCTTATTAAATTTATACCACTTACCGCTAGTAGTAGTATTGCGTACGACTCGAGATTCAGGATTAGGGAGGTGATCAATAATACGCTTAAAGGAAGGTGCGGTCCGAGAAATGCTGCTTGAGTGTGTAGATAATCGTAAATACGAATTAACCGCTGGACGAGGAAGATCCTCCATATACGGACGTTGAAGAATATGACCCGTAGTGTTTCACCAATCCTATGCATAGCTAGTATGCTGAACTTGTATAGCTTCATCCATAAGTAAACTTGAATAGGCTTGCGGAAACATCCATCGGGCGAGTTTGATCTCCTCGTATGCCCAAGGTCCGAGGTTTCATGGCACCTCCAGGAGTATACAGGAATCCGAGAATATGTACCGCCGGGAGCTGACAGATACAAACATCCTTCCACTCATAGCACACAATGGCTTTTTGCATCGGTGGTATAGGTTCGGTGTCTTGAGCTGGGCTACATTCCACGTGAAACTCCAACGAATTCAGCGTAATCTTTAAAAGTAAAGATTAACGTGACCGTATCTCCTGTTGATTCCTGCAGCGAATGCGCTGGGAACTATGTAACGATCAACGCTGGGAACCATTCCACGATTGCAGAGTCACGAATCCAAAATCATGATTATGCTTGACACAGTACCGAGTAATCCCTGTCGTCACCGGGAGCCTGAGCGACCGATGTAGTGGTGGTACAGTGACTGAGTGAGTGACAGAACAATGACCTCGCTCGCGTGGCGGGAGGAGAAGCAGCAACGCCAGCGCGGAGTCAAGGCAGCGCATCATAAATGCGATAGATGGATGTTGAAGTTGCAAGGAAGTTGTTGATTTGAACCCCAGGAAAGCCGAGTTGAACGCTGGCTCGTCTTCCAGCAAGCCATTGTCCTTCGGAAGACTCCAATATTGGGCAGTTTCACGGGGATTTGGGGTACGAGGATGGGTGGGTAGTAAAACAACTCTAGCACACGCAGTAATCCAGATCCAGTGATGGAAAATACACGGCTGGGTAGACATTTTATCAAGGGTCCCCCACCTCGCAACTGATTTCCTGTGATCTGAGAGGGGGACACAAATATTGGGCAAACGGGAGCACAGCCACTGGACCCACAAGGTCACACAGTTTTTACGATGTGAGCGCCAACGAACTTCCCAACCACTATCAAAATGCTGGATCAAGAACCTCCGATTACTACTTGACTTCTTACCTGCTCGTGATGACTTGAATATGTGATCTGGATTTCGTTTCAAGTAACCGCGCTACACGAGATGGGCATTGTTCGCCCGATATGTCGAGGACTTGCGTAGGACAATGGCAACTAGGTGTGATAGACGTGCTACGCTAGAG
The DNA here is from genome assembly GCA_004379715.1 of Crucibulum laeve. Taxonomy (NCBI): domain Eukaryota; kingdom Fungi; phylum Basidiomycota; class Agaricomycetes; order Agaricales; family Nidulariaceae; genus Crucibulum; species Crucibulum laeve. The sequence goes on from ML213591.1 coordinate 2,294,020, forward strand.
ATCAAAGGGAGCGCAAGAATAAGGATTCGAGCGAGCCGGTGCACCGGGGGATGATACTGCTGGCGTTGTCTGGTCCGCCTCTGCGTTGAGTCAGGAGGCGCGGGAATACAAGTAAAATCAAATATTCGGCAATACCGCAATTGAGACCCGCCATCCGGAGAAGGCTTTTATAAACGCACGTTATACGCCCCACTGTGATCGAAACTGCCCATTTTTGCCCCTACCACTCGCTGGCTGAATTGGCTGCAGCTCCAGCTCATTTCCGTATTTCTCCTCCATTCGAGTCTCCCTTCGATTCCTCCTCAATTCTCAGAGTTTATTGCTCCTGAAATTTATTTCCTCCCCGCCTTTGTCCTCGCTGTCGCGCTTCGGTTCTCTCTTTCGGTTGCTCTCTAGTCGATAATCGTCGTTTGCACAACAGTTGTTTCGCTTGTTTCCTATCGCTATTCCTTTTCCATTCGTAGCCCCCTTCCTCTGCATTGTTTATCATCTTTCTTGCTTCACGCTATCATCCCACAGAAAACCAGAGACAAAAAAATACGCTACCACCACAGCCCTATTAGTTCTTCGACTGCTCATCGTATCCGATCTCACTCATTTTTTGCATACATTCGTATCATTTCATTTTTTATACTCCACACACCGTTGACACCATGCCGCGCACCGAGTCGCAGGAATTCGAGTATCCGCCCGGACTGGGCTCGATGCGAAGCCCGCGGGGAGGCGATGGGAGCGAACAGCAGCAGATACGCCTCGGGATGGGCTCATACGGCAGCAGCAGCCAGGATCGGCGTCCATCGTCAGGATACACGAGCTATGGTGGGTATGGGGCAGTACCACGGTCCCTGGGGCTGGACGAGCGGGAGTATGGATTCGGAGTGGGCGAGCTGTCGTCGAGTGGGGTGCCAAACAGACACAATCCTAGCGCATTGCACGCCCAACCATCGTTCTCTTCATTCAATCACTATCCCCGCGACACTCTCCACCAGCAGCGTGACCGTGACCTCCCTCGCGACCTCCACCGCGCTCCTCCTTCTGCCGCCTCCTCGACCCTTTACACCTCCGCCACTGGCCTCCCCGACCGCGACTCCCCGCTCTTCCGCCCGACCCTGCAGCACTCCCAGCACGTCTCAGCACCCGTTGCCCCGCTGCTCACCTCCGGCACCGCTTCTGCCCGCTCTACACTCTGGTGGGGCGAACTTGAACCGTGGATGGACGAAGAATATGCGAAGCAGGTCTGCAGCCTCATGGGCTGGGACCCCCTCTACATCACAGTTCCCCATCCTGCACCGGACTCCCTCACCGGTCAGCAGGCCAACAACCCCGGATACTGCTTCCTCACCTTCCCCACGCCCGCGCACGCTGCCTCCGTCCTCCAGCAGATCAGCAACGGCGGCAAGGGAGCTGGTGTGACCATGCCCAACTCGTCCAAGCCCTTCGTACTCAACTGGGCCGCAGCGGTCAACGCGCCATCGCCAGTCAGCGCCTCGTTCCCCACAAGCGCAAACGGCGTATACACAGGTGCTGCGCAGCAGTATCCTAAGGAGTACAGCATCTTCGTCGGCGACCTCGCACCAGAGACGTCCAACTCCGATCTAGTGGCCGTCTTCCGTAATCCGGTACTCGGACTACGCAACGATAGGGAACCCAAGTTCATCCGTCCATTCCTCAGCTGCAAGAGCGCTAAAATCATGTTGGATCCAGTCACTGGCGTCTCGCGTGGGTATGGATTTGTTCGGTGTGTACTAGGGTTCCACATAAATAGAACTTTAGCTGACTATATGCGCGTTCTTCTTTCAGATTCACCGATGAAGCTGATCAACAGCGCGCATTGATTGAAATGCACGGTCTCTATTGCCTCTCGCGTCCAAGTACGTCTTGTCTCTCCGCCATCTACGCGCATATACTCATCTATCCATCTCTCAATCAGTGCGTATCTCACCTGCAACTGCCAAATTCAAGCCCCCGCAGTCCATCTCCCCACTCGATCTCCCTCAAATCCAATTTGGTGGTGGATCCGCACCGAACTCGAATGGAATCGAGCAGTCGCAACCGGTCTGCATCGCCCTACCTCTCCCAAGCTCCAGTCAAACCAAGAGCGTTTCCGCCCCCATTGCAGCTACATCCTCCCCTTCGTCTCTGGCAAGCAACGGTTTCCCCACCTCAACCTCCAACTCCTCCATCGCCACTTCGTCCTCCAACAACACCATGAACTCCAGCACCACCACAAGCGACAGCTCCTCCTCCCCCTTCAGCCCCCTCTCTCCCGAAGACATGCTCCACCTCCCAAACAATGTCCTCGCACAGATCGCCCAGCAATATGCCAACGGCGACAGCGGGCCCATAAAGCTCAACAATGGCACCTCTATCACCGCCAGCATCGCACACGACCCACATGTGCGTGCTGCGCTCTCGCAGGTCAATTCTGAGGGGCTCCCGAGGTATCAGATCTCAGAGGAGTCGTGGAAGCACCATGCACAGGCGCGTGCGATCTTGGGGAATATGATTGGCCCGAACGGGGAGCAATTGACCTCGACGGACCCGTATAATACGACGGTATTCGTTGGTGGACTGTCGCCTTTGATTTCGGAGGAGACGCTCAGGACGTTCTTTGCGCCGTTTGGGGATATTCATTATGTATGTCATTGACCTTTTACCCCTGCTTCCGTTGTTTAATCCATTGCTAACTTTGTTTCTTTATTTTTTATAGGTGAAGGTGCCCGTTGGGAAACATTGTGGGTTCGTGCAGTTTGTGAAGAAGGCTGATGCAGAGAGGGCAATTGAGAAGATGCAAGGGTTCCCGGTTGGAGGGAGTAGAATTCGGCTGAGCTGGGGAAGAAGTCAATGTTCGTTGTCCCCTTTTATTTTATCTTATCTTGGTACAATGCTAACATGTTCGTTTGCAGATAAAGCAGCTCAGGCAGCAGCTCAGGCAGCACAAGCGGCCGCTGTACAGACTCAATACGTCCCTCCTCTGCCTAGCGTCAACTCAAACACCCTCTCGCAAGAGCAAGCCATGCAGCTCCTCCAGCGTTTCACTTACGAGGGGCATAACTCTATGATCCCTGAAGTTGGGCATGAAGGATACCTCAATGGGATCGCTACTGGCATCATCTCAGAGCCGCTTATGAAACGCCACTCTCAAGAGTTTCCTGTTACGTCGTACATGTCCCGCCCCGAGCTCCATCGTAATGCATCGAGCTTCTCCCCATTTTCTCCAGAGTCGAATGCATTCAGTAACTCGGATATCCTGAAACGTCAGGATTCGACGTCGTTCCACCCTACGAGGACCGAGACGCTCCCTCACCCTTCCAAGGCATACGCACCTGGGTTCTACCCAGCCATGTCATTGCAGACGCTGGATCTCAAGGTGAATGGGAATGCATCGAGCAATGCCACCAACCCTACAAAGCTCTCTCCGACCAACGCCACCCGTCCACCCAGCGCATCACGGTATGGCCCCTACCTCGAGAGCTCCGACTCCCAGGGAGTACCGTACCGCCGCTCAGACGAATCGGCCATCTCCCGTCCCGGGTCTGGGCAGATGCATAAATCACACGGCGAGCACCAGGAATTTGATGCGATGCATGATTTGAATGGGACGCTTGCGAGTCTGGATTTGGACCGCCCTTTGCATTCGGAGTCGGTGGGGAAGAATAGCTCTCCCATGGGGAGGCACTTCCGCAGGACGCCTACACCCCAGTGAGCGATGAGTGGTGCCGGACCCCGGTGCTTGGCCCTTGAGTATCGTGCCGTACGTCCGAGCTTCCGCGTGCAATCGCCATCGATAACGCTTAGTGCATTGATGCGTATTTGCAAATTCGTATCACGCTTCGCTTTCTTTGGACCTTTTCGTTGCATGGTTTCTCTGTTTTTCTGTTTCCTTGTTCTGTTTCTGTTTCATTTCGTTATCTTTTCCTTTTCCTTTTCCTCTCCCCTTGTCTTTGTCCTTGTTTATATTCCTCTCATTTATTTTTTCGTTTCGTATTTGTTCGTTATGTTCCTGTTACTTGCGTTGTTCCCTGTTCCCGTTTGATGTTTCGTTTTGATGATTGATGATACTGTCCACCCTACAATGATATACGACACAACAACAACTACCTCTCCCCACTTCACTTTATCTCCCTCTCGCCTTGCTCTTACTCTCGAGCTGTTCGTAATGCTTTTGTTCAATTCCTAGGATACTTCCCATTACCTACTTACCTACATCACTCACTGCGCTAAATCCTACGATATTATCTGGTTGGAGTTTGGGTTTTTTACTTGTTACCCTGCTATTCCTTCCTATTCGCTGTTCGAAACTATCTTCGTCTGCGTACTTCGTGTAGTCGATATTCGAATTTCTCCCCTCCCTTCCTCCCCTCTTCCTTTACCTCCCTGCGAGACCTTGCCATCCTATTTATCATACCCGCATAACGCAGGGGTTGCCATCGTCTCGTATTCACTGTGTTGTTATGCCATTCTCTCTTCGACTTCCTTTCCATCGGCTGCATGTTGTAGGAGTATTTATTTTCCAAGTACATAACATGACGCTCTCACACATTCTCATCCATCATTATCTCGAGCTCTCTCATAGTCTTGTTTTGTCCTCGTTCTTCCTTGTATCAAGTTGTGCTCTTCTGCTATTTAAAATGAAATCGATTCTCATGTTGTGTGTGATTCAGAATCTGTTGACGTAATCGTTGCGTTCTACTTATTGCATGCGCTCCTTGTAGCAGATGTCACCGACTTGACAGATTCTAGAGTTTATTATAGTGAGACCGTCACTAACTGAAATAGGGCTGAGTTTGCTTTCGGGACCGAATTCTAGAGTATGAGATGTATGGCCAGCTAGTATATTTTTATACAAGGTCGACTTAAGCTTATCTCGTGCTATTGCAGATTCTTGCTGGATATTTTTTAGAAGCTCAACTCTTGTTACTGCTTCCTAACCTGTTCCGAACATCTGCCCGATATTAAGGTATTATTTCTAAGCTGTCATCGGCACACGGATATTGAAATAACCTGTCCTCTTTTCAAAGAAGCTCTTCTGTCCTGAACACCGCTTAACTTTGTTGCTCTCTTACGAGTCGCGACGAGCCGTGGAAAACGGGTCAGCAGGCGCGTTTTTTTGGCCTTCCCGGTGTCACCTTCGAAGTCAGCTGGAAAGTATGTTGATGTTCCTGTCGCACACCACAGACGAAGCATCCGGGTGCAGTCTCTGAAGTTTGGACAGCGGATAAGCGCTTTCTTACAGCCTCTGATATTTCCCAATTCGGGTGGATAAATTGGAGCCACTCACCCTTGCTGTGAGATTGTTATTATTCGACTAACTATCTTTGGCAACTCTCCTCCGACATAGAACTTCGGGCATCATTTCGTTGCAGTCTAACTTTATCCCAACGCTCAATGAATATTAATTCAACCCAAACCCAAGCTTGACAAATTCTCAATAAAGAAATCTCAGGTTCTATCCGAATCTGTTGAGTTCGTTCAGCGTGTAGTGTCTCCTATTGATCTTATTAAACGACGGGGTTGCCAAATCAACGATTTCCCTGCACAAATAAATCATCCTTGAAGAAATTCCGCTTCCAACAATCAGACTGAATATGATGATATCTTCTTGGTTACTCACTTTGGAGTAGGGTTTATGTGAACCTTCAGAAGCGCACTGGCTCGCGGGTGCAGTCTTTAATTCAGACTTCAGCAGGACTTCCGTGGGTATGACTAACATTCCGTGGTGGCCCATATCGCCTCATTCTAGACGCCTCAGCAGAACCGTGCAGTCAACACCTGATTCTCCCTATGGGGAATCAAGCATTGACATCCGGTTCTTCGATTTGTTCTGCCTTGCGTCCCGTTGCAACACCTGCATTCCTTCCTGACGTCCACTCCGACAAATATTGAAGCCAAGTTACTGCCCACACTAGCATCTGTGTTCATCTTCTCTCTTATTTAGTTTCCCCCTTTGTCACTGATTCGATATTCTTATTTGTTTCGTCGTCTGTAAAGCAGTTCAGTGAACTACTTAATATTTTCTACTGGTGATGGAGACTTTATCAGACTCGAAGAACGGCTGGTATGGCCTTTTAATCTTCTCGCTATCTTTGCTGATTTCAAAATATAGGCTGGCCATTCCGGACGAGGATGCTATAATAGCTTTTGCTCGTGAGTTAATGCTTACTCGGTGAGAAGTTCTTAGTTTCTCGTCATCTAAGCTGCACCGAGCTGACTCTGAATACAGATATATGGCGGTAGCTGGATGTGCTCTGCTATTTTATGAATGGATAACTACTCTGGATGACGAAGTACGCTTCTTGTTTTATGATTTTTCCGTTCTATAAACCTACAGAATTTATTTTCTGTGCAAACAGATCGCACATATATGGCCCGCCAAGTGGTCGGCGACCAAAATAATCTTCCTGGTCAATCGATACGTAAACTTAGGGCTTCAGTTAGCGATGATATGCCAATTTATTGGATTGACTAAGGTCTCCGGTCATGCAGTACGTCGCTTCCATTGCTATAGCTTGTAATATTCTAACTACCTGAAGACCTGTGTTTCTTATATCATCGGATATGGGATTGCCGTATTTTTATCTTTAGCCTCTGTGCACGGTGAGCTGACTGATACCCGTCTTTCAATTGTAAAAATCTCATGGAGGACTTATATTTATAGTACTCGCTCTGGTGCGTGCATGGGTTATTTGGGGAAGACGACTCTGGATTACACTTATTCTGGCGTCGGCCTACGTTCTCTACGCGTTAGTATGCACCGCTTTAATCATTTACGCCTCTATTACTGTCCGAAGTGAGATTTTGCCATGGGACTAATGGAGAAGACACTAATCTTGTCGGCTAATTTATAGATGATTTTATATTCAATATCAATGGTTCTTGTCTATCGTTCACTGCCCGTGAGTGTATAAATCTTGCTAATTAAAATCTAATTTTATTGTTACATCCAGCGTCGCTAGTGAGCAAATACCTATTTAAACCCGATAATGGGGATGAAACAGCTTCTTTCAGTGGTATATATGGATAGCTAGGTATGCTTTTCATAGCGAAGAACACTTATAGTTCTAACCATTTGTTCCTACCAAGTTTGTTCTTGGAATTGACTTCATTTGCCTTGACATTGGCAAGTATAGCACGAAATTACGCCGGAGTTCACCATGGAATTAGAGGCCTTTTTCCATTGCTACGAAAATTATGTGTTTCCGGTGCGTGACCTCTCTGACTTCGTTGAAGAGAGTAGCCTACGAAGATACAACTTATAGCTATCATTTTCATATTTGTAAGTCATAGAGGGTAATTCTTGTAATGACTTTCTAAAAGGTGGACAGACGACGATATTGATACACACTTCAAACATGATCATGTGGTAAGCCATGGATTTCTGGCCAAGTGTCAGTATACTTATAACTTTCAACCAAGGGGCGTGTATGGGAAGGTCAGTATTCAACACTCTTTTATTCTTTTCTCCTATTTCTATTCATCAGAGGCCATTTAACATGATAGCCGTCACGTAAGCGATTATCTGGCTGTTTCAATACTCAGCTAAGAGTTGTTTTAGTTTCAATTACTGTCTGTTGAACGTGGCGGGACAGCGCTTCGTCTTGGAGCTCCGGCGCGTTACACGAACAACGGCATTTTGGGGTAGACGTCCAAGGTTATCTAGCATGCTTTTTTCCTGCAATATTACTTCTCAGATTACGAGCAGCCACATTGTGGAGACAGACATGGGACCGGAACTACGCCATGAACTTGCCGTATAATATCTCCCGTGTGTGACTCAATACCTTATTTATTTCAAATGTAACAAAATAGAATTGATTTTGGCTCAAATATACGTTGTATTATGCTTAAGTTGTTTTCCCTTGGGTAGGGTGGTTAGAATTTATGGAGTCTACAGTAGGAAGACTTAGAGCTCCGCTCTAAATTAGTAGTAACCGCCGTTTCCGGCATCAAACTCGATTGATTGGCATCGCCATCCAGTGCAAATATTGAAAATTCATTGAGCGTGGGCAGGCGCTCGTGAAACAAACTCGTAAAATGGCTCTTCCAGCATCTATCAGTGGATTCTCTGTTCTTCCTGTATCATATTCCCCCAACTCAACACACTATATCTATGCGCGTGCCCACACCGGATCAAAAAAGGGCTTCGATCTACCATCAACTCGAACGCTCTTTCTAGTCAATATACCCCCCGACGCGACAGAACGAGAACTTACTCTGCTGTTCAAACAATGTGGAGCCGTCGAAAGAGTCGTTTTTGATTTTGACGCTCAAGAGTTAAATCACGATGATAGCGATAGTGAGGATGAGGAGGATGAGGAGACGGGACAGGAAGAAGCTGCTACAGAACAGCCCCGGAAACGGCGGAAAGTGTCGAAGAATGACAAGCCTGTAGTTATACCTCTACCTCCACGGAACCTTCGAACTCTTCGGAAAACTGGACGATCAGCGCACATCGTGTTTCTTGATACATCGTCTCTTGCACGCGCACTAGTTTCCCCACACAAAATGCGACAATGGCCTGTCTCAGAAGAGCCGCATGGTCTAGCTCATTACCAAGCGCTATACGAATCATTAAGGCCACCATTAGATGCCGTCCGCGAACACGCGGATACCTCGATAAATCTATACGAGTACGAAGTGGCCAAAAGCAAACAGAAGTCAAAATACCGGAAGGGAGAGGCGATTGTAGACGAGGATGGGTTCACATTAGTTACGAGAGGGGGTGCTTATGGTCAGACGTTGGGAGGGGGTGTTGGGGTAGCAAGCAAGCGGTTCCAGCAGACGGGTCACACCGCAAAGAATCGCAATCGGAAGAAGGAGAAGAAGGAAAAGGAAGGGTTCTATGCATTCCAAAAGGCGGAGAAACAGCGCCAAGGTACGTTCGTATCTTTTATTATTCCTTAACTATGCTCATCGTTTTACCTTAGAACTTATGGATCTGAAGACAAAATGGGAAGAGGACAAGGCAAAGGTGGAGAAGCTAAAAGCTTCCAGACGCTTCAAGCCGTATTAGACATACTTACACTGGAGCACCTACCATCACATGCTTGGACTTCTACTACTGTGTGATTTTATTTGGAAATCAAAATTTACAAACATTCTAATGTTGTCAGTTGTTTCTCTTACATACTGCGGTCGCTACTCTGCTGTCAATTCTTCGTGAATGTTATTGGTTATTCTATAGGCTAACATCATAATCAACTGCCGATTCAGAATAATTTCAAGTTTATAGCAAGAGACAAGAACGTTCGACATAGCATTATTGCAACAAGGAGATAACCTGTTCCTTTCTGGACCGAAGCAACTAACTTGGTATGAGATCATGCATATAGATAACGCTACATCTCTAATTTCCATCCAGTGACGCCATAATGTCCTTTGAACGAGGAA
>ML213591.1:2309109-2371222 GCA_004379715.1 Crucibulum laeve
CTTTATTGACGAACCATATTCCTTCGACCATTCGGTGAACCTTTTCCACGGGTGTGCTTTCGGTAACTGGTGGAGATTTCCGCCGATGAACTGTGTTGGAGGGCCAGGTGGAAGGAGAGCATTGGCATTCCAGTTACGAAAAATGAAAGCTAATAGGGTGGCAAGACCTAAGGCGAGTGCAGGGGAAAGATATGTGTCTATCATGTTTAGACTGGAGAGAATGAAGCTCGTGAATAGAGCTTATATAGATCACTTAGCGCTAGTTCTTCGCCGAGTTCCTGGTCTAAGAATAGAAGCTGCCAAGAGTCGTTGCTGCGTATCAAAGGTGTATCAAGCGGAAATTGGCAGGAGGTTTATTCACTGTCCTCCGATGATCCCATTCCGTGCTGCACTACCTAAGTACCACAAAGAGGTCCAATATCAATGAATGACATCATTTACCATAAGTATACTACAAAATGGCTCAGTGCAGGAAGAAAAGAAGACCTGATCACTGCGTCCCCTCTGTATTGAAAAACTGGAGTCGCCACGGGAAATCGTTAGTTTTGCCCTAAACAACTCAGGAAAGTTGAGGAATAATTCCTAGACGCATGCGAGTGAAGAACCAGCCTTAAAATCCATAAAATATACGCTATTGGGTATCTCGTTCGAATAGTTGGTACTGGTGTGGTCCAGGACTGTTCCAGAGAAGAAAGATATATTAACATTCAATCTACGCGATGCTGTCAACCCTTGATTTTTCCTGAAACGCGTGGCATAGATCGAATGAAGTGGAAATATAGTATGAAGTTGAATAGTCCACTGGCCAATATCCTTGTCTATCGTGGACACCATGCCGGAAGATGAGCCGATGATTACAATAACTGAGTTCCTAAGCGGCCGCGATCCGAATTCTCTAATAATGCTAATGCATAACATATCCACTCGTCATATTCATGGTCATAAGCATGCCGACTCAACAATGGTAGGATACCACCCTCAAACATTTGCTCTGCGCTCCGTTGGAATCATTCCTTCTCCACCGATATAAAGTCAATTAAGCGAAGCAAAAACTTACCATTCACTGACTTATTGTTCTCCGTGAATGAAGCGCCATTGATAAAGAAGCTCTGTACGATGGGGAGAACTAGCATAACATTATAGAAAGAATGGTACGGATAACGATGGGAGCTGAATTTAGTGACTAGAACAGCTATGTACTAGTAGTCTGGCGTTAAGTTTTGGCAGGACACTCAAATTGACAGGAGCGCTAATCCTCGATGATCCCATTCTGCGCTGCACTACCTACGTACCATAAAGAACCTCAAAATCAATATTTAGAATTGTTTATGATTAGTATACCACAAAACAGCTCAGCGCAGTAAGAAAAGGAGACTTGATCACTGCGTCCTCTCTGAACTGAAATACCAGATTCGCCATGGGAAACCACTGCTTTCATCCTAAACAACACAGAAAGTTGATCAATGATTTCCTAGATATCTGCTAGCGGGGTACCTACCTCAAAATCTTCAAAAATAATCATACGCATCTGGTTAAAGTAGTTGATACTGATGTAGTCCAGGACTGTGTCAGAGAAGAAGGACATGTTGAGATTGTATAATATACTGTCAAGATACGGCCCTTGATTCTTCCTGAAACATGACGGCGTAAGTTTGCAAAGAAGAAATTTCAAATTTAGTAGGTTGACTGACCAATATCCTTCTTCATTATAAAGAACCTGAGCTGAAAGCGATAGTAGATGCATCGTGATGTGGCGACGCATTTCTATATCAATACAATATATACCTGAGCGGCCAGAGTCCTCCAGAAATTCGAATAATTCCGGTGTATGACAAATCCACTCGTCGTATCCACGGTCGTAAACGCGCCGAAAGAAGGGTGTGACAGTGTCAAATATTCCTTCAGCGCTCCATTGGAAATAATTTTCATTAAGTTCTTCTCCATTGATGTTAGAGAGATGAAGTAAGTCTATCCCATGCTCTGACAAAACCTTTTCACATCCCCATGGATGGCTACTCTGAGCTGCAAGTCTCAATAACTTAACCGGCAACCTATAATCACTCTCCGTTGAGGTATTGCGAGGACGTGGAATAAGAGCTAATATGAAAAGAAGATATCGAGGAACTGGAGATTGTTCAATGCATTGTACGAAGCATTTATCCAGAGCTTCGACCACCAGGCGGCGAATTTTTATATTTCCTGAATGAATAGCTTTCAGAGAATCGGCAGACTCTGCGAATGGATATTTTTTGTCGGAGTCGGAGTCGTTGTCGTCGTTACCGATGAAATGTTCCAGTTCATTAGAGGTTATCATACATATATCACCTAGCAGAGATCGAAGATCGTCTTCTGGTTTCGTCAGAAAGGGCGCAAGAAGTTCAAGAAAGGATTCCCAGGGTAAAGGTAAGAAGGTGCTGTAATCCGGCTTAGCCAAAATCACTTTGATCCAGTTGTTTTGAATATCAAATTTAGTGATACCTGATATTAAGGAGATTGATGGAGAGGCATTCCGCCAGTGGTAGCACCATGAACAGATAGCAAATGCCCACCCCACTGAAATAAAATGTTATTAACATGGATGTTACAAAAATACTAATAGAAACTCACTTAGATCTTCTTGTGTTCCAGATTTTATGGGACTCTCCATTATTCTCAAGCAGCTGAGAGTAATTTCCGCGTGAATTTCACCTTCATCATCGATGCAATAATCACCAGAGCGGTTTTGATCGCGAAGAAAATCAGGGAAGGAAGCATGGCAAAACTGGATATATACCTGTGAATTCGCAGCTTCGTCGACTTCGGGAAGTTGTATAAGTGAATGAAGTCTACGTAGTGCCAAATAACCCTCCCCAGGTTCCAGAGAAAGCAATTGCTCGATAATTCGCAGATTGGGCAAGCGCGTAGAAGCGGCTAAAGGATTTTCATCAACTTTATAAGCTTTCGATGCTGTAAGAATAATCCCAAGTATATGCATTGTTTGTTTTATATCTGGGCACGTCAAAAGCACCTGGAGGTATAGCTGATCCAGTTCTGAGAATGCAGACGAATAAGTAGGGGTCAGTGTCAAAACTTGCTTTAGACGCTGTGTAGGCATGAAATCAGCATCGCCCACGTATTTCAGGACGGTCGAAGCATAGATGAATTGTCCAGATGATTTCCTGACCAACTCTTCAATATCTCGTGAGGAAGGCCAAGGTTTCGGAACCAATTTCATAGTATGTCGGTGCCGTGGAGATTCATGAATGCTGCAGAATCCATCTCGCAGAACAGTTCTAATATCTTCGTTCGCGCTGATAGACGTCGTAAGAGTAATCCGTCGACATTTTTCGCTGAAAGTCGGAGCATCGAATTCATCTCGAATCCACGGCTCTGGACGGCTGGCTATGAGTATATGTATAGGAAATTGAGCATTGAGAAGTTTGTGAACTAGTTGGAGAATAAGGCGCTGTGACGCTTCGCCTTGACATTCATCAAGCCCATCAATGGTGATGACTTTCGAAAGTAGCGATGTGCGCTCTACATCAGTTACCGGTTTCATCACGAGTTCATCTAACTGTATTTCTATGGATTTATTTAGAATCTAGAGGTCGTTTTCGAGGACTTCCTTGATTCTAGTCGCAGTACCAGGGATGTTGATAGCTAGTTGATATGCAAGGGTGGGGACCAATCGATCTGGGTTGTTCCTATCTGGAACCGTCCTGGAGAAGAAGAAACTCGCTGCAAGTTGGTTTCGACTAGCACATTCCTCTGCAACGGTCTGGGCGATAGCTGATTTACCCGCTCCAGCTGGTCCGTTTAACCATATAGCCTGGAAGGTGCCATTGAAGTCCTCAATCCATTCTAGGATGTCAGCAAGGATCGCTTGTCGTGTCTCTGGATGGCATTTGGGAGGAGGATATCTTTCGGCCGAGTCGTGAGATGCACCTGATGCGACAAAGCCGTACAACATGTGAAGTCCTGCAGTTATGAACACCTTTTAAGATCTGGTACCTATTGGAAAGCGAAAACGAGCTTACCGTTCACGTTGTTGTTCTCTGTGAATGTGCCGCCATTGATAATGAAGTTATGTGCGTTGGGGAGGATTGGCATAACTCGGGAAAAGGGAAGGCACAGAAAAAGACGAGAGCTAAGTGATGATATTTATGTAGTCTGGCGTTAATTATTGACAGAACAGCACAGCATTGGAGTTTGAAGGCGCCCAAAATATTCAACTTGAAGTTGACAGGGACAAGCCAAGAAAGTCCGGAGACACCATTGCTAGGAAGTCCGTTAGCAAATCAGGACCGAAGAGAGGGCTGTGGAATAAAGCATCGAGGCACTGCAGATGGATGACCATGAACGAACGTAGAAGGGGATGTGTTTGATTTGTTTGGCAAGAATCCTCAAATCAAATAACACGAACCAGACTTCACAGCATTTGGCGGGACTGATTTTGAAATGATTTCAACAATCATAGCACATATCTACAGCCTCGACGCGCACTCATACCAGGATCTTTGAATCTCGATATATGAATTCCAATGTCATTGTCCGCAGTTGTTATTGGTACATATGATGAGCTATCGTCTACACATTGCTGCCTTTAATTTGTCCGTTGTTGGAGCCCGGGGTAATACAGAGTGATAGTGAAGACGGGAAAGGATACGGAAATCCGTGTCATATTTCTGTCAGAAAACCTTCTGCATCATCATTTCATGCAAGAGATCAGACGTCATAGCCAGGGGGATTCTCAACCGGGATGCCGCCGACCATGGAAACGGTACTTGATTCAGCGGGGAGTGTATATGTCGCTGAAGTATCGTACAATGTAAGTCGAAGTAATAACAGCAAAATTATATGAGAAACACTCACGAAGTCCTTCCTCATCCTCTGAAGCCTGCTGTCTCCGCATATAGATCACTCGTTCCCGGGTCTTCTCGAGGAGGCTGACGAACTCGAACATCGCTCGATCCTTGAAGCGAAGCTCGGCCATGGTACCTTCTGCAAGTCCACCCTCGTTCGAGGGCTTAATCTCAAAGGTGAGATAGTTAGCTCCAAAGGTAGGTTGCTCGAATCGTGTGGATAAGATGGAGTGTAATGGAACAGAGAGCGATTCGAATGCAGAAGATGGTGACTTGTCAGTGGTGAATATGAGCTGTACCGTTCAAACATATTTGGTATTGGCAGATACATGAAGAATGAAGAACGTACTCGTTGATCCGTAAGCCACACCCTTCCCAATCCCTTCGTCTTCTTCACACCGCCCGAGCCTCCCGCAGTTGCATTACCACTCGTCGGTGGAGCATCTGGAATGGTGAGCGATAGCTCAACGCCGGAATCTATAGTCGTTATTGTCATTTCATTAGGTAGAGGTACAGGCGTGCGATTGGGATTCAACATCGTCCAGTTTAGAGCCATGGTTGTCGGAATAGATGGTTGTGGTGGTGGTCAGGGAGTAGAATGTCGGGCGGCGATTCCGACACTTAGTGCTATTCTAGGACATTCGATCTGACCAATTAGTGGCTGTGCTATCATTGATGCCGTGCTCGCTGTGGACGCCAAGCTCGAACGTTTTGTATGGCTACCTAGCGCAATGGTAGCGCGTTTGGCTTCGATGGCTTAACGGTACCAAAAGGTTGCAGGTTCGAGTCCTGCGGTGGTCATTTCAGTTTTTTATGTTTCCTGGCTCGTCCAAGAATCATAGGGTAACCGCACTGCCACAGGGGATGCCAGTGATCTTTCTTAGTACTCATTATTAAGTTCAGCTAGCGAAGAAACTGCCACCATCCAGGTATCAACATACTTTTCACCTTATAAATTCGTAAGTTAATATTTAAATTAAAGGCCTCCACTGGCCAAAAAAAGCAGGAAATCGCAGAACCTATAGTACCGATCTATTTTTAGACTACATCTTATCTTATCTTGACGTGTAATACTGGGGTTCTTGCATAGAATTTTTGCACTGCGGTTAGTATCGAGTGGAGAATACATCGTGGTCTCCGAATTTCTCTCTAGTTCTACAGAATAGGATAAGGGCTGCGAGCTATGGCGGCAACGCGTATGAATTAATAAGCGGAATTGTTACACGCTCCACGTGACAGCAGACGCGTTGATCAAAGTTGAATTTAAGAGTTGCTTTCTTGTAATACTTGTCATCACTTTAGTTCATTTCGCTTCTGCCGCCATCATGGCCACCATTCTCCTCTCCCACCACTCATCGAATCCTCTCGAAGCTGGATCCTCTGACGCCCTCAACGCTGCATATCTCAAGCAGTACAACGCGGCACAAGCCCAGCGGAGTGGCTCGGCCGACTCAGACGATCCCATTCACGGCTACAATGTCGCTGAAACAACGACCATGCAACGCCGAACAGCGCGTCATGTTCTTCCAGGCTTCTCGGGTGCACGATCCTCGATGTATACGCGGAATATGTTCGTGAACTTGGACGATGAGATGGAGAGTGAGGATGAGCTGTCGGCATTTCGGGACGACGATGGGGATATGAACGAGGAGGCGACGGTGAAGAAGAAGAAGCTAGAGGTGATTGATGTGGATGCATTGGGGGATAGAAACGACGATGACCACGAGGATGAAGATGAGGATGAGGATGAGGAGGAACAAGAAATGGACCCACGACTCATAGACGAAGACGCCGACATGGTAGATCTGGAAGATGACGAAGACCACTCTGACGCCGAATCATCTACCGCCAACTCCTCCTCTGACGAGGAAAAAACCCTCCAGCTCAAACCTTCCGATGAACAAGAAGAAATTACCGAAGAGATCGAAGAACTCCTCAACGTCGTGCCCCAGCTCCGTTCCGACTACCGTATTATCGACCGTCTCGGGACAGGCACTTTTTCCTCTGTGTACAAGGCGCTTGATCTTGGATACCATGAGAAATGGGACAATACGCCATACGAGGGACACCATCCTCCGCAGTCGAGTGCGCATTACCAGAGCGTACCACATACAGAAGGATCGCGGGTCTTTGTCGCTATTAAGCGCATATACGTAACCAGCAGCCCCGAGCGAATACGTAACGAAATCTCGATCCTAGAGGATTGCAGAGGCTGTCGACATGTCTCGCAGTTGATTACGGCGTTCAGGCATGAGGACCAGGTAGTGGTAATTATGCCGTATCAGCGGAGCGAAGATTTCCGAGTGAGTTCAAGTGCTGTTCGCGCGTTTCTTTCACCTATATGCACGTTCTTTTGTAGGATTTCTACCGTACGCTGTCTATTCAAGGCATCAAATCATATTTTCGATGCATGTTTCGCGCTTTACGCGATGTACACTCACGGGGGATCATCCACCGTGATGTCAAGCCTGCCAACTTTCTCTTCGACCCACGTACAGGAATAGGCACTCTGTGCGATTTCGGACTGGCTTCTGTGGGTTCGCCTATTCTTCGTTCTTTCTTTTTCACTTAGTTCATTCTTCGCAGCGCATGTCTGCCCCCGCCTCCGTACACGGCATCTGCCTGCACACTGGTACAACAGACAAGCTGCCACATGGCTCATACCGCATGGACGGGATGGACAAGATTGGAATTAAAGCGAAGCAGACAGAGGCTAGAAATAAGAGCGCGACTCCGTCTGATAAAGTTGGATATCTGGAGAAAGATACTCGGTGCGTATTATCTTGTATGTTTGCGAGAAACTTGAATGATACCGATGCTTCATTTGATGTAGGCCAACATCAAAAGCTAATCGTGCGGGAACGAGAGGCTTCAGAGCTCCCGAGGTGCTGTTGAAGTGTGGTGAGCAGACTGGAGGTACGTTTCCATTCTCTCAATTATGTATTCACCGCTCACTCAATAATCTTCATCCTTTAGCTATCGACGTTTGGGCAGCGGGAATAATCCTACTCTTCTTCCTCACCAATAAATTCCCTTTGTTCCAGTCAAACGATGATATCGAAGCGCTCATGGAGATCGCTGTTATATTGGGGCGGAAGCAGATGGAAAAAGCTGCGACGCTGCATGGCAAGTCTTCGGTTATTCTGTTGGGATTACACGCCCTAAACATTTGAGTGTATCCAGCTCGTACATTTGCCACCAACGTCCCTTCAATAACTCAAGAAGGCATATCATGGCGTCTCTTCGTTGAGAAACAAAACCCTGATATCTACAAACCACGCAAGCTGGATCCGAGGTGGTACCCACATAACTCGCCTGCATATCGCATGCAGCAAGAACAAATTCGACACCAACGAGCAGCAGATGTACCACTAACATGCTCTTCACCCACATCCGCACATACAACACTAACATTCCCTGAATCCTCCTCACCTACCGCTTGTAACTCACGATTCTCATCCCCCTCCCCATCATCAAAATCAGCAGAACAAGAACTACGAGAGCAAATTGATTCCGCATTCGACCTACTCGAAGGTCTGATGAACTGCGATTCAGTGAAGCGTTTCACTCCTCGAGAAGCATTATACCACCCGTTCCTTGCATCTTCACCTGACGCCCCAGAGGAAGGGGAAGATGATGATTGGGTACCGTGGCGATTTGGAAAGGGGAGGTGTGGGAGGATGCATTTTGTTGACGAAGTCACTGAGGTTCCGAGTGTGAGGGTACGTGTGAGATGTGAATGTGCAGCGCAGGAGGAGGCTGTGGGCGGAAAGGGAAAGGGAAAGTGTCAGAGAAATGACGACCAGGGCGTACGCGAATGCCCCGGATACTTCGAGGAAGTAATCCATCTTGTTGCTGGGGAGGGGGTGGCTATTGGGAATGAATCCTGTGAGTTTCACAGAGGGCCGTTGTATGAGTTTAATCACCGTTAATGTGGTATGTTGCAAGGTAGATTAGAGCTAGTGTAATTGTATTACTTACATACTTATTGTATTGTTATTGAATTCGAACAAGTCGTGTATCTTCGGGAATAAAGTTGGTCAAAATACAACACGACTCCTGTGGGCTGTTTCACTGCATGTTTTGAAACAATTATGGCATCTATTAACATAACCCTCTCATTTCCTGCGCCAACTTTCAGCAAAAATGAGCTCGGGCGGAAATGACCACCGCAGGACTATAACCTGCACCCACTGTTTGGTTGCAGGAAAACCCCTTAATATTTGAGATAGAGCCTTCCGAGTTATTTCTTTGCTTAAGCAAGTGAGGTAAGTATGTCTTGTGCATATTAGAAATTTCATTGCTAAATAAAGAAGCGCGTGAACAATTGCGAGAAGTTAGCGAAACTTATTATTAGCGAGGGTGAATGGATTCTGCAGATACCCTCTTAACAAAATTCCATAGCTGAAGCCATACCAAAAAGGTGAAGCTCTGCATAGCGAAAATAAAATGATTCACCACATTTATACTTACTATAAGTTACTCTTGCAGTGTAGTAACATAGGACTGATAAAATTTGGTTGTCTACATACGTATTCACCAAACAAACAAAAAAAATGACCACCGCAGGACTCGAACCTGCAACCTTTTGGTACCGTTAAGCCGTCGAAGCCAAACGCGCTACCATTGCGCTAGGTAGCCGTACAGTCATATGAATATATAACAATACAATGACATGAAGGACATTGGTTGAATTTGAGGTGATTGACATTTGCGTCTTCGTCTCCCTCCGTTCCATGTTCCATGTCCAGCCATTACAGCTGAGCGAACGGGATTCCGAGCTGGCAGCACCTTTCCCCATAACCACATGCACCTATCCAACGACTTCCGTAACTGGTGTATCCAAGTTGTCCAAAGCACCCTATTCCAGCAAACGGCACCGCTAGTCGTGCTCATCGTCATTCCTGTGCTATTCTTCTTCCTCTACCAGACTATCCAACGCACTCTTTCACCGTTGTACTATAAGGCTACTATGGGCCTCGAAGGGATAGGGGTATCACTTCCTGCGTGGTTCTGGGGTGGTAATGGAGCGAGTGCGACCACCAGAACACCAACGCAGGAGAAGAAGAAGTTGAAGAAGCAAATCCGTACGCGGGCAGAGCAAGTTGCAATGAACGGGAAGGAGAAAGCTGGTGCGTTTTAGGCCTGTTCTTGTCTCCCACCGACCCTCGCTCACACTCACTTGCTTCTTTCTATGCGTGCTGTATGCTATAGATATACCTGCCTCGGGGAGTGACGATGGATACTATCCCGGCCTCGTCAACATTTCGGGCACATACTGCTTTATGAACTCAACACTGCAGGTGCGTGTCCTCATGGTCGAGCGCCCAGCAGTACCTCACCATGTCTATTTGTTCAGGCGTTAGCTTCGTTGACCTATCTCCAACCACACATCGACGCTATCCATGCCAAAGCTGAAGCACTCGACGTACCAACGCCGGTCATTGACGCCCTTCAAGACCTTTTCCGCCGTAAGTGCGCGTATCACCATTCAATTATTCAACTATTGATAGCATCATCACCCCCAAGAACTCAACACTCCCCGTTCCGCATACCACTCACTCCGTCCTACCGACATGATTGCCGTGCTCTCCGCGCAGACCGAAGGGCGCACCAACTCCCTATTCTACTCCCGCGAACATCAAGACGCACAAGAGTTATTCCAAGTCATCTCTGAATGCATCAAGAACGAATTAGTGGCGGTTGATAAAGAGGGTCATCGAGACCGAGGGCTAGTAAGCATCACGGATAACGGCGAGACAATGCGAGAGATTGGAAAGAGTGTGTTCGATGGCCTCACCGCAAACAGGAGGAGCTGCGTCGTCTGCGGATACACGGAGGCAGTCATGCACTTCGCATTTGATAATTGGCAATTAGCTGTGCCTAGATTAGCGGTACGTCATCACCATACCGATATTGTCACTCTGCCCATTCTTATTGGCTTAACAGGCCAGCTGCCGACTTGAAGACTGTCTGGAAGATTACACCCGTCTCGAGATTCTGAAAGACTGTATCTGTCGGAAATGCTCTATTCTTGCTACCCATCGACGACTACAAGCCGAGGTGCTCACTCTAGAGGAAGCGACGAAACCCGATGCACGACCTTCCAGCTCGAAGAAACGCAGACTAAAGGAGGTGAAGCGTATGGAGGCTAAAGTGAAGCAGGCAATTCAGGAAGGGCGAATAGAGGATGAATTGAAGGATGTTCGGATGGAGAAAGTGTTCAGCCCAGCATCGACAAAGCAAGCTATGATTGCTCGCCCACCACCAGCACTTGCTCTGCATATCAATCGCTCACATTACGGGCAGTATGCTTCAAAGAACGGCATTCGTGTTCTCTTCCCTGAAGTATTGGACCTTACACCTTATACGACTTCAGGCAGCCTCTCCACAGTACCCACAGCAGCGATATCCACACCACCGCCTATGCTTCCCAGATCAACTACCCCGACACCAGAGAGATATGCGAACCAGAGGACAATATACCGCCTTGCATCTATCGTCTGCCATTACGGTCAACACTCCTTTGGTCACTACGTTTGCTTTCGTCGGAAACCACGACCTGGACGCTGGGCACCACCACGGCTTGTTGATCCTCTTGGACTTAGTGCATCCATCAAGTCTGAGGACGGTGAGGACCTCGGTACTGAAGCTCCTCGATACGTTTTTGACGACTCGAGTGAGGAACGTCCAGGAAAAGGTTGGCTTCGGATAAGCGATGACTCTGTGCGAGAGTGTGGTATTGAGAGTGTCCTAGCTGAGGGAAGTGGGGTGTTTATGCTCTACTATGAACGAGCAATCCAGGACGGGCTAAACGCGTATCGTGAACAAGGGACGAACTACTCAGAAGAGACACTTAAGCCTGAAATGCGAGTAATGCAGCTGAATGGGAGCGTTGGAAGCTTGGTTAGTGAGTTGGGAGTAGGGGTGAAGGAAGAAGAGAGTGAACGGGAGAGGTTGTCGAGGAGCGTCAGTATTGGTTCAAGGAGTGGTCCCAGTGGATCCGGGACTGGATTGAGTGTGTCGCCAGGAATGGGCCCAAGGATTGTGAGAAGTGTTGCTGCTGGAAGGGGGAGAACGCCATCAGAGAGGGAAGGAAGCGTGATGTCGGTGTCACCTTCTGATTCGATGTTGAGTGGGCTTTCTTCGTCTTCTCTGCCCAAGGCATCGCATATCCTATCGAATGGCGATGCTCGTCGCCCTCATGAACCCTCAATACCACCTTCGATGTCTGCTTCTGCACCTTCTATCATCTCAACTTCTAACTCCTCTTCTTCCACAACATCTTCAGCAATAGCAACAGCAACGACATCATCCTTGTCAAAGTCATCCTCAACAACTTCAACAACTTCTACATCTCATTCACATCACTCCAAATCCCATCGCAAGCACCCACCACCACCACGGATACATTCTCCGCAACCCCATCACTCAACTTCAAATCCGAATTCCGTCGTTGGTCTGAAGGCATAGGGATTTGCATAGACCCCCCTTCATTCTTGCCAGTATATATTTCCTCTTCTTATTCGACCACTCGGCTCCGCCGACTTCCCCGCTCACAACATACCAAAAGAAGGCCTGCCTTTACCCTGGATCATATTGCATGGTCCCCGCATGTATTTCTAACTGCCCATGTCTCCTGATTTATTCGTTCTTGCATTCACCGCAAAGTTATCTATCTCTCTAATTATACACTCCAACTAGACTTGGACTTCATGCCTTAGTCTACATGGGCTTGGATTCGAATTATTTACCTCGATATGACTGCATATACAAAGATTTTACAGAACTTTACTTCTATGAAGCTGTTTCAAGACGATAACCGATCTGAGGATTGCACAAAACAAAGCCAAAGGAATTCACCTATTTCCGCACCCGGAAATGCCTTTTTTATGGAACCTCAAAGTTCTCATTCAATAGAGAAGTTGCGTCATCGGAAGCTGACTTCTTGCTTAGAATATGCCTACATAAAAACTGTTGCAAGAGAGGGTATAGCCCTAACCCTAATCATTGAGAATGATACTTCAACCTCGGTGTGACGGTCAAGTCACTACTATCCACCTCGGCCGAATCTCTGTGCCACTTTCATCATACTTACAGAATATGTTTACTATTTACTTTCTTCTTTTCTGCCACCTTCGTCATATTATCTTCTCTTATATATATTTGTAGTTTATACTGTAACACCTCGTCGAATTAACGCGCTCACTTTGCTCCTGACTCCCATCTCGTCGGCATGCGCCGTTAAGGTCTCCAGTTCCTTGACCTTGACCGTAACACTCGGGTAGCAAGCGACATTCCTTCATTCAAGTCAGCGGGTCTCACTGCGCCCCCGAAGACATTTTCATGCATGTATTTAACCCCCACTCATCTTCTAAACCCCGTTCATCGCTTCCTTCGTTGCAGAAGTCAGAGACCGAAGTTTGAGAACCAGCGGCGGATAAGTGTCTCCCTGACTTTCAGGCAACGGGTTACAGGGAGTATGCAAGTTTAAATAAGAATAGTATACACAAACCTGTAGTACTTAGTTGAAGAGAAGTTGCTGAAGTATCTTGGCTGATAGCCAGCTATGGGCCAAATAATGATATTAGTTTGTTCTTCCTGAAATGTGCGCCAAATGCAAAGAAACCCATCGTTGCATTGTCTCCTATTCTGTATGAGCAAAGAGGGGCGCCGAGCTAACATACAAATGTAACAAGTACAATAAATAGATAATTGAATCCGTCTAAGAAGCAAGTCGTAGGTCCAAATAAAAGCAGTGTACAATTAAGTGCGTCGCCGTCTTTGACTTTCTCTGCGCGGGTGTATCCTTCCCCAGAGAATGGCTCCTCAGAGTGGTCGAGTACCACCTGGATACTGTTCCTATTTTGTGCCGCTATAATCTCCAATCGTGCTATGTCGATATCGATGGGAGAGGCTGTGGAAGCAGTCAACGACGGACGATCCAAGAAAGAGTATGTATTTCCATATATGCGAAGTAGCTGAGAGGGAGAGGTAGGATGGTGATGCGATTGCCAAAATGAATTGAAGTGCCAGTACAAGGTACAATGTGTCGATCGGTGTGGGTGGTTGTGGGTCCTGTTCCACGGGGCGCTGGCGCTGACGTGGCGGATCACCAGTAAATTCTACGCTCAACAGTACGGCGCCTGTCTACAGCCGGACGAGAGTAGGAGACGGTACGCTTCACGCGAGTGACGGTGGGATACCTATTGCATACAGGCTTGTCGTTAGAACACTAGCACGGAGAGTATGAGGGATATGAAGACGTACCATGCGTGCCAGACCTCTCCTTCGAGTTGGACTTCGATAATTTGGCGGCCCTACATAAGAATAGGTGAGAATTGCTGAAGAATTTGTTGGTGAGACATTAGACGTACGGCATAGTCCCAGTGGGAACCGACGACAAGGCCCTCTTGGCGGCCTTTGATACCGTGACGAACGGCGACGATGTCGCCGGGCTATAATAGACGAGAGTGTCAGTCGATGGCCTCCGTAGCAGAGAGCATACTGACGGCAATATCCTCAGAGGGAGTCGAGAGCGCGGTGGAGAGGGCAGACATCTTAAGCTGTGGTGCTGGTGCTGGTGCGGCTTGGACACTGACGACGATGACGGCGAGGATTATCTCTTGAGGATGGCGATGGCGGCGATAGCAAGGTCGACGAGACGAAGCTGAGATGAATGAAGAAGACAGATGAGCTGGGTTAGGAAAGGCTTTTATAGATAGCGACCGGGGTCGGAAGGCGAGGCGTTTGACGTCCACAAAACGCGAGGCAGCCTCGAGGCCACGAGGCGTCGCCTGACCCTTAGCAACTCTTTTTTTTTTTTCGCAATTGTCCTTTACGCGGACCGCATTGTAGGCTTTGTTCCCGCCAGGGGGGTTGGCTTATTTTTTCACATTTAGGCTGTCGTACATGGTATAGGTTGCTATAGATGCGCGAAATGAATTCAAGTAAAGGAAGGTAAAATTCATGCTATTATGAATTCGAATACAATACGAGCAGTACCGGGTATTGTTACCTACTCGGAGATGCGGGAACTTGCAGAAGGAAGTGAATCCCGAATTTCCTCATGTGAGCCTCGAGGCGCCGTTTCATGAGGGTATCACCGCTGATTTGCACCGTATACAGCAGGAGGACATGAGGCTATAAGATGCGATATGCTATGCTACAATGATCATCAGTATATCAGATAGTACAGCTAAGTGGGGAATAATAATGATATACAATGACGGTTCGTCTAAACTTTACACCTGTTGGGCAAGAATTCAGAGCAAGAACCCCACAACATGCCCACATCACCTCCCTCTCCACCTCGAGGTGATACTCTCATACATCCCCCGGATGAGGTCACTAATGCCCCACCCATAGCTTTCTATAGGTTTCCCCTCCGCCCTGGGAGAGCTACCCACACCGGAGCGTCCACCGCCCAAAGATGGAGAGCCAGAATACCCAGGATCCGTCTCTCTCTTAGCCAAGGCACTCACGATATCCTCCACGCACACCTCGTACATCTTATCCACCTCTGCGGTGCGCAAGTAGTATGGCCTACGCACTGAGTATGGTGCGAGAGCGTTATATTTCCGTACGAGGGAGTTTACCTGCGAGATGAATGTTTCGTGGTAGGAAGATTCGCGCTGCAACCAGTTTGGGTCGCGTACGACGCGGATGTCTTCTTTGGTAAGCTTTTGGAGTTGGTCGGGGCGGAATTCGGTCGTTAGTAGGCGAACTGCGCGCCGAACCCAGGATTGATACAGGATTTCGCGGAATGATGTTATAGCTGTATCGAGTTCTACGAATTTGTAGATGAGAGCGGTTGGCAGACAATAAAACGAATGACTATACCTCCTTGAACTTCGACCCAGGGTGGAGCGGCACCATTCCTTTGCACAATCCTGTTCATTAAGAATTCTTCGCGAGCAATGAACGGATTATGCTCCTCGCTCGTTCTCACCAGAGGTTGTCCTCGTCCTTTTACAACTTTGAACAGCCCCGCGTTTCGTGCCTTCTATTAACAACGAAAACAACCGTCAGCTCACAGCTCCATAACAGCTTTATAAGAAACATACCTCAATCCGATCCTCAACCAAACTAGTCCACCCCTTCATACTGACAGGATTCGGTCTCCCTCCAACCCTTCCATGTCCTTTCACACCTAAGCCTAATTTATAGTCCAATGTTGACTCCTTCGCCTGCGTCAACCGCCCCGCATGCATCGCTTTCTTGCGCTCCTCCCGTGCCTTCTTCATAGCCTTCTCATCTTCGGATGACTGTTTGGAAGGCTTGGAAGACCGCATAGGTGGGGGTGGACGGGCGAATTTGATAGATGTAGCGGCATGTGCGGGGGCTTTGAAGGTCGTGTGCCAGGGTTTGTGGTCTGGATCGGAAGGGAGGAGAGGTTCGTTCTCCCATGAGCCGGTGGTGGTTGGGTGTAAAGGGGGTTTGAAAGCTAGTGGTGACGAAGAAGAGGAAGAAGGCATGCTATTCTCAGCGAACGGCGGAGAGAAACCACCTCCCACGGACGGCAACGTCCTTCTGATCTTCTCCTCCGCACTCTGTATACTCCCACTTCGCAGCGGCTTATATTTATCCACCAACATTCGCAGAACAGCATCTTGAATACTCTCGTCCCCCGTCCAATTTTCATGCTGCTGCTCCAGAATCTGCGCACGCGTAGGCCTGCGTAATCGAGTTGCTTCCTCAGCTTCTTCGCGGGCTGCATCAGAAAAGAGCTTTGCGCTAGCGCTCTGTTGTCCGACGATTACAGTTTGCTGGGGTTCTGCCTGTTGAAGGGCTTTCAAAGCATCTGGGAGCTCCTGGATATCATCTTGTGTCACCTCGGCTGTAACTTCCTGGCGCGAGCTGGTGTTGTTGGATGCCAGGCGTATTCCTTGACGTGTTCTAACGACATTAGATGGTAAAGAGAGGGAAAAGAGGTGTATAGGAGACAAAGATCGAAGAGAGAGTGAGGAGGATGTGAATAGATGAGATGGTTGCATGCAGGGAAGGGGCGTGTTTATGATTGTTGAATTCGAAAACATTTGCTTAGACACGGACCGGATTGGGCTAAATATAGCCCAATTTGGTTCTCAGCTACACGAAAAAAATAGAGATAGGAATGGGTGAGCATAGTTTGGGGTGGATCAAGTAAGATACAAATCTAAAACCGTTATAATATATCACTAATTTAATAAATCTTCGATGACACATGCTTCCATATCCATAACAAGCTGGGGGATTAAATTGTAACACATCCGAAGATTATAAAGCAACATAAACATACCTTGAAGACTGGATCTGGAAGAGTCTCTCTAAAATCCTTTTCAAGCATTTTCGGGTGTGGAGTCATCCTCAAAGCCCGGAAGGCGGCTTTGGCTGCGGCGAAGAATGATGGTGTGCCTGAAGAGAAGTATGGGGTCAGAAGATATTAGGACCTTCGAAGTGATAACCATGCCTTCATGAGCGAGTCTTTCTGCTAATATGACTTGCTCTCCGACGTAGTCGGTCAGTTCTTCATCATTTTTATGAATGAGCATATCTTCATCCAGGACATCCCGCACTGCATCTCGCAGGTCCTCTGGCGAAACCTTTATAGGTCGAGAAACGAGTGTCCAGACATCGTCATCTGAGGTAGCTTCGGATTTGTCTTCGAAAGATAATGTACTGAGCTCTTCATCAGAGCGGTAGAACAAGTTATCTATTAGCGAGCATAAGATCCGCAGATAAACTAGAGGAATGCAAAGACGCACCGGGATTGAAATCCACATCTCGCGACCAGTCAACAGGGGATGAATCTCTATTATATTCAGGATTTACTCCAAGATCTTTCTGAAGTTCTAATAAAGCCTCTTCAGCGCTCTTAGTTCCTTTTTGCCGCTGAGATTCGGCTGAATATTCGCATAAGTAGACGCGACATTCCAAATGAACGAATGAGAGAAAACATACTAGGGTGATCTACAAACCGCATCTGACTATAGTTGTGCTTTTTAAGGTGTTCTGCAAGCGTTTTAGTTATAACGTTGAAGAGAACTCCTGCAGTGATTGCGATAGCAGAAGAGAAATAGCTCAATCTGTTTCCATAGCTGGTAGACATTCTAATTTCTTGTTCCTTTAGACAGATGTTTCATTGACCTATCCAGAAACCTGGTCATGTGTGAGAGGCACGCAGAAGTATAGTATATACTTCTACTGTACAGAGAGGTGAATGTCTTGGATTAGAAGTTAGAACGCTGATAGCGCTGTTCGAGGACAGGGAAAGTTTGCACTTGTTATATCCGAACATCTTTGCTCAATTTGAGCAATGGAGCTAAGAATACTCATCTTCTTATATTGGACGAAAGGCAAAAAACGCACAAATACGTCAACGGTTTCAGTTAGAAAGTATTAGCTATATCGTGAAAAGTTATTGCTTTCTGAGACGGCATTACAATTCGTGATGTATAAACAGAATGTGACACTAATTTACCCAGACCAGACGGCGCCACCAGGAGGTGTGTAGCTTTGCAAGTTGTTGTAGATGTTGACCTGTAAATTATTTCACTTAATCATAGTACTTGAGAGCGTAAGTGTTATACACACAGTGATTCCGGGGTCGCTCGACTTATAAGCTCCTGGAATAGCAATCTTGGGTGGGCTGGCGCTTCCTCCACCGGTGATCTTGACTTGAGCACAGCCTGCAGCAAAATGAGTTAATATTGTTGATTAATGGACCTTGAGAAAATTTTACATACCAATATAGAATTGAGCACCAGGATAACTCGAGGCGGTATGGAGTGCGATCTAATAGAATTTATCAATTATAAGCTCACAATTATTATAAATGACAGTAGACATACAATCTCAGCACGAATTAAGTACTCGCCAGCCGGAAGAGAAGCGGGTAAAGTGAACGAGTGCTTGCCTTTAAAGTATGAATGTCAGCCGTTGGCTTATACTGACAAAAAATAAAGATGAAATACCGCTGTTCGTGTTAATAACATCAGTAGCCCACTGCTGGGAGCTGGGGTTGAGAAGGCCAGACTGGTATACCTTGGTCCATACAGCGCCCTGACCGTCGAAGGAAGCAGCGGTTGATGGTGCTTTGGCAACGTAGACCAGGACAGGTCCTTTATGTCCGCCAGAGATGGGGTCTTCACCTGTTCGTTGGGCATGTTGGTGCCACTCGAGACTGGCGATAATTTAATTTAATACTGTTTGGAAATTTGTATAATGAATCCTACATACGTGAGTGTAGCACCAGCGGGAACAGAGGCAGTTCCGGTACTGCTTCCGGTCAGGCCGTTGACATTGCAAGTCAGGTCTTTGGAAGTGACATCGGTGACGGGGTTGTTGTTCGGCGGGACACGGAGGAAGGTGTTTTGGCCTTGATCAGCCTAGAGTAAAAGATAATCTAGATTAACATAATCCTGGAGACAAAGATAACAAAAACACGTACGCCATTCACCCACAGATATTGCATGGTGACTTCAAGTAAAAAGTAAAGAGTTATATTTACTCGGCACTCAAGAAGAGAAAAAACATACAATGAGCATTGGCCAGAGCCGCCGAAGCGAGGAGTGTAAGTGCCAATTTCATTGTTATCAGAACTGAAGAGATCACGATTTTTAGCCAGCAACTTTATACTCCTGGAGAAAGAAGACAGAGAAAAGATTGAACACCATGCGTTCACCATCCTGCCAATGGTAATTCTATCGGTGCCCCACGGAGAACCGAAATTCAAGCGGAAACAAAGACATTTATCCGATTCGTCACTCAGCTGGACCATTGC
The DNA here is from genome assembly GCA_004379715.1 of Crucibulum laeve. Classification (NCBI taxonomy): domain Eukaryota; kingdom Fungi; phylum Basidiomycota; class Agaricomycetes; order Agaricales; family Nidulariaceae; genus Crucibulum; species Crucibulum laeve. The sequence goes on from ML213591.1 coordinate 2,328,715, forward strand.
AAGCTTGACACAGACCGCTCTGTTAAGATGTACATCATTCCTGCTGCTTCTTTGTGGAGATGATTAACCACTTACCAAGAGTCCGCGGCACCTTTATCCCGGGCCGAATAGATGTGAAGTCGCGTCAACATGGTGTTATGTCACGCGTCCATTTGAAGTTGAATGTTTTTAAAAGAGACATTGATATAATGACTTCTCAATTGAGTCGTCGATGTTGCAGGATGATCACGTCTCCATCCTGAGAATGCTCACAGTAGTAGAGTAGAAATGAGAAATAAACTTAATTGATGGTACAGAAAACCTAGCTCTGGTAATGTAGTCGCATAGGTAAAACCTCAAGGACACAAACACTTCAACCAGACCAAACAGCGCCACCTGGAGCAGTGTAGCTCTGAAGATTGTTGTAGATATTGACCTGAACCAATTATGTGAGATAGAATCCAGTAGTGGACAATGTAAACTTACGGTGATACCCGGGTCGCTTGACTTGTAGGTCCCCGGAATAGTAATCTTCGGAGGGCTAGCGCTACCTCCACCAGTGATCTTAGCTTGGGCACAGCCTAAATGTTTGTATTAAAATATATAATTATGCTGCGGATTATTATAGGGCTCACCAATGTAGAATTGAGCTCCGGGGTAGCTCTGTGCGACGTGAAGGGCGATCTGTATCATGTACAAATTAACTACGTTTATCTTGGCAAAGAAACGGAAGCAACGTACGATTTCGGCCCGGAGAAGGTACTCTCCGGCTGGAAGGGAGGAAGGAATAATCACACTATGCTTTCCACTGTTGGCGTTCACGACGTCAGTTGCCCACTCCTGAGAAGAGGGGTTGATGAGGCCGGAGGAGTAGATCTTGGTCCAGACGGCGCCTTGTCCGTCAAAGGATGCAGCTGTGGAGGGTGCTTTCGCGATATACACCTGGACAGGGCCCTTGTGTCCACCGGAAATGGCATCCTCACCGGTCCGTTGAGCGTGTTGATGCCATTCAAAACTGTGAAAGAAACTAAGTCGGAGAAATATGAACGCGAAAGAAAGTCAAAACTGACGTGATATTGCTTCCGGCAGTGATACTGGCGGTGTTTACGCTGCTACCAGAGAGACCATTGACATTGCAAGTGAGATCAGTAGAAGTAACGTCGGTCACAGGGTTGTTGCTGGGAGGAACGCGGATGAAGTTGTTCTGGCCCTGATCGACCTATCAAAGGACAGACGGCGTTAGTAACAGATCATACGAGTCTCTTTGTAAAAGAAGAGTTACGTACTCCATTATCCCAAATGTACTGCATAGTGACTAGATAACAACAGAGGGACAGTTAATAGAGTGTTGTAGGACATGTGATCATAAGTGTATGGAAAGCGAACTTACAATGGGCATTGGCCAAAGCCGCCGAAGCGAGGAGAGAAAGTGTAACTTTCATTGTGAGTCGAGCTGGGGAGCTTGAAGCCACAATGAATAGTCTTTTATAGCGCAAAGTAGAAAATATCCATGGTAAAAATGGCTGCAAAAGCGTCATCTGCACGTCCGTAGCGTCGCGTTCAAAATAGATCGTAGGCCAAAAATAGGCATACTGGGTTCAGAAATAGATCACCAAGGCAGCAGGCGTTTCTTGTATTTGCAGATGCGGTGCCGAAAAGCATTTCCATGTCTAATCCGAAACGGCATGGGCGGGATGAGAAAAGACTATGATCACATTGGCACGAACAAGTCCCGACATTCAGGCGGAAGGATATTTGTCGGGTTCGGGTGATGCAAACGGAGCTTCTTTCCTGTCTTTCGCAGAAGTGCACTGCAGAACTGGTAGGCGAAGAAGCACTACTGCTTATACCTCGGAATGCAGCGCGGATCATGAGTGGAGTTGGATTGATTTCTGCAGCTAGTACGACTTTCTAAATAGTTCTTTGTGCGTTCAACAGTGACGCGTTGACGTGTGCTCTTATTTGACGCTCCGTGTGCGAAAAACAACACTTCAGCGTAGGGGATGGCCCAGTATTACATAAGATTGTCGCAATACAGGTCCAATAAATTGAGGGCGAGCTCCATGGGATAGGCGAGGATGGTTCCGAACAACTGTTCGGAGTGAAAGTTTTGGTAAAGCTCATATATACCCTTGCTTGACAACGTTGGCATCAGCCGCCACAATAAATAATGCACAACTCGACTTTCAGCAATTCGTCAGTTTGTGAAACTTTCATCCTCCGATGACCGTTTATAAAGACGACAGTCATAGAAGTCCAAAAGTTTCAAATGGCTGTACATTTCCGAAATTGAAGCCCCAAAGCATCACTGTCGACATCTCGTGGCAGTAAATTCGAAACTTCCGGAGAAGATTAGCATCCCTCCACTCAAGCTGCCCATACGGCCACCCTAATTCTTCTGATGAAATAAGCATCTAAGTGACTCACAATGCTCATCAATTTGTGCACGACTTTCGCTGGCAGCTTTTGGGATGTCTCTACAATGACCAGCACGAGGTGATAAAGTTTTCTGTTTGCTTCGCGCGACGCTGGTGGTCTGTAACGCGTCTGGAATCCTTTTCTTTGCTACCTTTCCCCTAGTTTTGTGGAATATACTGCCTGCTATGTCACATCCACTTCTGTGGCCGAAGAACACAGCCTTTCAACCTAAGCGATATTCCTGCAGTTAGCCTAACGCAGCGTATGCCTCTTGATACCTTAGAAGTGGACATTTAACTCCTCGGATACGGCGCCCATCGAATATGTTATACATCCCTTACGCAGATTTAAGCACAGAAGGTATGTCTTTTTCTATTTCTAAATTTGTTTTCATTGAATGTTCATCAGCAGAGACATGAATGCTGGACTTCCTTATAGTGATACCGACCCCGCTATCTTATTTTTAACGCGTATGTAGTCAATTTAATCAACTGATCAGCTCGTTGTTACAGCTCGTAACGTTCTCATGTACACATTCCACCACGACGAAGAAAACCTCGCAGCCATGTAGCAAGATTTCTTCCATACCTATATCGCTGAGTGGTCCCACAAACGCCCTATTAGTCAATAAAAAAAACTCTGTCGACCATCCGAAGATGCCACCCGATGGGACGCACAAGTGGCGGTTATTTCACCACCCTTTCGTCAAGTTTTCGTGAATTTTATTGGTTGCTCTACAGGCTAATGTCATGATCAACTGCAGATTCAGAACGATTTCAAGTTTATAGCAAGAGACAAGAACGTTCGATATAGTAGTGTTGTAGCATAGATATCAACTGTACCTTTTTGGACCGAAACAACTGCCTTGGTAGGAGATCATACATATAGATAACGCTGCATCTCTAATTTCCTTCCAGTGACGCCATAATGTCCTTTGAACGAGGAATAAACCGACACGGGAACGGTTTCACATGCCTGTGGATCCATAATCAGCATCGTTGTTATGTAACCACATAGAACACATTCTTACGATGCAGCTCCGCTAGTCCAAGCAATAGGCGGTTCGATTTCGCGCTTGTTGGCGTCCAAAGCCTTCGCAATGGTGAAAGTAGCTAGGATGCTTGCGACATTTAAGAACAGAGATAACTCTGCAAGGTGAGCACCTGATAAACCGAGAATCTTTACTTTCTATACAACTTTAGGCATGGTAGTTGCATACCTGGACAAATGCGTCGTCCAAATCCGAAGACAAACTTGAACGGATCGGTCTGCGGCATCTCTCCAAGATGGCGTTCAGGATTGAAGGTAAACGGATCAGGATATAATTCCTCGTCGTGAGCAATGGCCCTGTGTATACGAATATATTCTTGTGAGCCATTCATCGCCTTTCAGTGAGATAAAGGCTGACCAAATATTTCCCACTATTCTCGATCCTTTCGGAATAGTGAATCCATTATAAGTATCGTTCTTGGTCACACTGTGAGGTATGCCTATTATAAAACCTAAATGAGAATTCTCTAGAAGAAGTGGTCCAACCTACCAAGAGGAGTAACTGGAGCCCAGCGAATAATTTCCTTTATCATCGCCGTGATATATGGCAACACTGCTAAATCGTTAAGTGTTGGAAGTCGACCAGAAGTCACTGCATCCACTTCTGCTTGAGCTCGTTTTTGGACTTCTGGGTAGAGTATCATGAGAAGAACGAATGTAGTAAGTGCGGAAACCGTCTACAACGAGTCTGAGTATAATATTAATACTTCAAGTGAGTAGAATGACTTACGGTATCCGCTCCTCCTATATAAAGGGCAGCACTAGATGTTACAACTATCTCTTCTTCGTCTGCTGATAGATTTTTGCCAACGTCTGGTCCTAAATGCATGGAGACAAAGGACTCTTCATTCGTCCCGTTGATCTATTTGGGAACGTCGGTGCAATATATCTTGAAAGAAACAAAGAACGCACCATCTGAGTCTTCACCCAATCAAATGGTACCTGATTTACAGAGCGAAGCATTTTCGCAATTTCCTCTGCTTTTCGCTTGAAACCAGCACCTGGAAACCATTTGGGTACGTATTTCACTATTCATAAAATCATTTAATGACGCGCTTTGCTGATAAGGGGTAAAAACTTGCAGATAGGGAATATCTCGACGTAAAATCTTCCCGGAATTGAAATGCCAGCAGTAAGAGTGAATGTGTCTTCTATCATTTTCACCCATTTATCATCGTCCGTTTCGACTTGATAGCCATATGCGACTTTCAAGATCAGTGCACCGGCATTCCTGAAATTTTTATCAGAAGACAAGCCACTAGGGGAAGTTAAATATTACCACCTTCGAATGTGAGCAATAAACTTGTCTGGATTGACTGCCAAGTTCTTCAATAGAATTCGAGTTTCTGCAAGCTGGATGGGACGATACGTTTGTGCCGCTCGAGGGTTCAATCCACTGTGAAGCATTTTCCTGAGCGGTTTGAACCGTGGATCCCGAGAAGATGTCATGAACGCCGATTTCGCGCGTCCAGCTAGCTCTCCTATCATCATTGCCCGTGGTCTATCTGAATAAATGGCAGAGCGGCATTCCAACAGGTCAGATACCGCTTTTAAAGAGTTCAAGACGATAATCCTGTTACGGAAGATACGAAGAGAGAAAACTGGGCCTGTTCGATTTGTTTAGATATTTGGATATAAATGGATATAACGCTCATTGACGAACCATATTCCTTCGACCATTCGGTGTACGTTTTCCACGGGTGTGCTTTCGGTAACTGGTGCAGGTTTCCACCGATGAACTGTGTTGGAGGGCCAGGTGGAAGGGGAGCATCGACATTCCAATTACGAAAAAAGAAAGCTAATAGGATGACAAGACCTAAAGCGAATGCAATGGGAAGGTATGTGTCTATCATGTTTAGACTGGAGAAGATGTAGCTCCTGAATAGAGCTTATATAGATCACTCAGCGCTAATTCTTCACCGAGTTCCTGGATTAAGAATAGAATTTGTCAAGAGTCGTTGCCGCGTATCAAAGGCGTATCAAGTGGCAGGAGCATTTTAAATGAGAAGAAAGTCGAGCAACGATTCCTAGACATTTTTGAGCGAAGATGTTAACATGTAAAGCTATGCGCTACTATCGGCCCTTGATTTTTCCTCCAACACGTGGTGTAAATTGGACGAAGTGGACGTATAGTAGGAGGTTAAATGGCCCGCTGACCAATATCCTTCTTCATCATGTACAGCACACTGGAAGATGAGCCAATCATTATAACAAATATATCCCGGAACGTCAGGGTTCTCCCAAAATTCGAATAATCCCTGTGTCTGACAAATCCACTCATCGTAAACGCAGCCGTAAACGCGCCGAAAGAACGTTGTGATAGTGTCAAATATCTCTTCTGCGCTCCATCGAAAATAATTTTCATTAAGTTCTTCGTCATGGATGTTGGACGAGATGAAGTAGGTCTACCCGATACTCCGACAAAAAAAAAATCGCGTCCTCAAGGGTGGTGGTCAGCGGCGAGTCTCAGTAACTCAGCCGGCAACCCATAATCACTCTGTCGAGATATCGTGAGGGTACGGAATAAGGGCTAACATGGGGGTTGTTCAATGTATTGTACGAAGTGTTTATCCAGATCTTCGATAACGAGGCGGCAAATTTCCATATTTCCTGAATGCGTAGCTTTCAGAAACTCTGCAGACTCTGCAAATAGATGCTAGATGACATCGGTGCTCACGATCAAGACGCACAAATTTGGACGAACCCTCCCGTTGTATTTGGCTCAGCCTCTTGTAGCAAATACGAATGTCATGGGGTTTAAATCCATTGATGGATTGTTGTACTTTTTCTTGACCTACATGCTATCTAATTCATATAAATTTGGATTCAATGCTCATTGCACACCTCTTCCATATTGGATACAGTCAGTCCTTGTTGCTAATGAATACAATGTTGCAGTGATCCAAATACAACTAATTCTTGAACCCCTGCCCGGAATCAACTTGTATGCTGACTCTGCTACAATGGGTTGATGACCTTCTTTCATACACGTTTCTCTCTCCTTACCTGCGCTCTAATGAGATGCCACGTTAACTTGTGCCCTTACGGTCAATGTGGAGAACTTACCGGGCCACTGCATTCCCTAGGTGGAAATGCCAAACCGTAAATTTCCACAACATCTCTTCCGTTGTAGGATCGATCATAAGGCCCCTCCTTGCGAAAGCTTTCTTCATAGGTGCCGCAAACTCCTCTTTATAGGGGCAAATTATGAGCGCATATAAATCCCAGTAAGTTGGACCCCAAAGCGCCATTCCCAGATCGACAATACTGATTCGGCCATCAGGTAGTTGTATGATGCTATTAGGAGATAGGTCTCCATAGTTAAAAACCACTTCAGTCTGGGGTAGGGCTGTTGTTTTCCCATCATGTGCCTGCATGAGGCGATCATCCATGTACTCAGAGAACGCCAATGGAGACTCCAATATCAGGCCGCCATCATTATCTGGCGTGAAGATGCGACCTCTGATAGGCCACCATCCGGTGGGACAAAGTTTGTCTGGTTGTGGTGGGATTTCACGTAACGCAAGATATGCATCACAAATCTTGTCGGCAACCTCTTTGTCCAGTACGTGCCCATCTTTAAGGTGCATTGCAATGCTGTCTCCATGAATAAAGTCCATGAGAAGAAGATTGAGGTCGCCATGTGTGATCACGGGCCCATGAGGCTTGGGCACCACAACTCGTTTGGAGTCAGCATTTGAAGCCATGTATTCGAGCCAAGCGTGTTCATATTTGAGATCTTCCTCGCCCCATGACCGCCTTGCCATCTTCACTGCCAGGGTGTTGGACACTGGGACAAAGTTCCTAGGGCCCGATCTGTCTTTATTGTCCCAGTGTTCTCGGCATATCTCCTTGATACGCTTAAGGTCAATTGACATGGCTGTTTTCGACCGAAAGGCTGCAACGAGAAATGATCTTCGAGGAGAAATTGCGAAGGGAAGCGTGTGAAAATGAATGCGGGATCGACCAGTCTTTCTATATATCTAATTATAAATAATGGTGCACGGCCGTAAATCGACGGCCAGTAACAGTTACGGGAAGGCCGTACTACTAGGCCGTGCCGTAGAATCATTTTCAATGGGTTCACGGTATGGAACGGTAATTACCCGTCCATTACGGCTGTTTTACGATCATGGATTTATTTAGTGAAATAGAGTCATATAAAAAATATGTAATACGCTATAACTTACAAGACACTGTCAATAGCATAGCGAAATAGACGGAAACGCCGTTTCGGAAGCATAAGGATGCGTATTCTATCTGCTTGAAGGCTAGTTCGTGTTGGAATATTATAATAAGATTTACGAGTGAGCGCGATCCAGACTACGCACGCAATCGTATTTGCATTTTTGCGGCTGTTTCATTTGATATTATCTAATTATATACATATTTTGTATATAAGTAGGGTACATTCGAGATTGTACACTATCCGTTTGCCTCACGAGCTCACTGAGGCTAAACGTTGTCGTCGCTTATTTTAACAGTTCGCCTCAGTGATACAGTATCACAACTCCTAGAAAAGATACACTTTGGCAACAGCAGCAGCAGAACTTGAAATTATTCATTAGCCAATGTAGGTTTGAAATCATTAACGGAGATACGATTTACATACCGGGAATGGATAAAATATCTTTTGCTAGACGATATAGATTGGGGAACTGAGATCGTCTACCAAGCTACCATTGACGTGGTTGGCAGGAGTCAAAAACCTCAAGAGGTAGAGTAAAATACTCCTCAGGCTCGTCTGCCGCAGGTCGCTTTTTTCTGCGATAATGAGAAGTGAGTCGTGAACACGCACGCTATTTAGTAGCAGTGGCAACTTTATCTTGCATCGAGGTGGCAGAAGAGAGGCTCAAGCCTAGATTATCGTACTTTTTCCTTGAGCTACATGCTGTCCAATTCATATATAATTCGGATTCAGTGCTCATCGCACACTTCTTTCATATTTAATACAACCAGTCCATGTTGCTAATGAATACGATGTCGCAATTTGTCTTCTACTTCACCTCACAAAAATAATCCCCAACTTCGAAGCTTTACACCAAGTTCGAAGGGTACTGGAAGTCTTCCAGACCTACGAAGTTCTCCTTAATGCTCCTGGCACTAACGAAGCGATAGAAGATGCTGATACTTCCAGCTTTGTCATTGGTACCACTGGCACGTGCGCCGCCAAATGGCTGCTGGCCGACAACTGCTCCGGTGCATTTCTCGTTGTAGTAGACGTTTCCTGCAGCGTTACGTAGACGATTGGTGGCGCTGATAAGCGCGAGGCGGTCTTGTGCGAAGCTGTTGATACGAAAGATTAGTAGAAAGAGCAAGGAATTGGGACAGGGAAGCATACATGGCACCCGTAAGTGCGTAATCGGTCGTAGAGTCAACAAGTTCCAGGGTCTTCTCGAAGTCAGCGTCTTGGAAGACGTATACCTGCATAGCACATCATCAGACATCTAGTGCAGCACATAAAGCAGACGACTAACAGTAACAACAGGCCCGAAGATCTCGTCAACCATGGTGACAGACTGGGGGTCTTTAGTCAGGATAACGGTGGGCTGTACAAAATATCCTTTCGAGTCATCTCCAGCGCCTCCAATGAGGATTTCTCCGCCTGCATCTATGGCTTTTTTGATGTAACCTGTGATCTTGTCATATGCAGGGCGACCACTGATGGTGATACTTCAGTTTTCATCGTCGAGTAAAAACGAAACGGAATATGCACATGACAGGACCCATGAAGTTACTCCAATCCTGAGGGGGACCAACCTTGATTTTGGCGATTTCTTCGAGGAATTGGTCCTTGAAGCCACCTTCCCAAATAGTAGAAGAGACGTAGAGCCTCGAAAGCGCAGAGCACTTCTGGCCTAGGAATCTGTTAGCTTTTAGTTTACCAAGTTTGACTAAGCAAACGTACCTTGATACTCAAACGCCCCGCGGATGCTCTGTAGCACTGCGTTCCGAACCTCCGCAGATTTATGAATCACATGGAAGTTTTTTCCACCTGTCTCTCCGACAATCCTCGGGTAGCCCTTGTATTTGTCGATGTTTGAAGCAATATCCTTCCAGAGCTTCTTGAAGACGAAAGTGCTACCTGTAAAGTGCAGAGCAGCGAAGCTCGGGTGGTTGATGGCTTGTGCGACGACCTCGGGAGGGGGACCAGGGACGAACTGGATGACGCCTGGAGGTACACCCGCCTCCGTTAAGAGCTGGTATACGAGATAGTTCGAATAGGTGGCAGCGGGTGAGGGTTTCCAGACAACGACGTTTCCAACGAGGGCAGGAGCTGAATGCAGATCAGCTGATGAGGCGGATAATAATAGATATAGAGTGAGAATTCGTACTTCCAGGAAGGTTACCTCCAATTGCGGTGAAGTTAAAAGGCGAAACAGCTAGTACGAACCCTTCCAGAGCGCGGTATTCGACGCGGCTTTAACATAGATCAGCACAAAGATGCGGTTAGATGCCTTAGAAAACTACTCACTTCCACGACCCAGGTGAGTTCTGAGGTGGTTGTTGCGCATATAGCTCTTCCACATACTTCACACCAAACCGAAAAAAGTCCGTCAATTCAGCAGCAGCATCAATCTCTGCCTGCCATACGTTCTTCCCCTGTCCCAGGATTGTCGCAGCCATGAGTTTATATTTGTACTTCCCACTGACTAAATCTGCTGCTTTTAGGAAGATAGCAGCGCGGTCTGGCCAAGGCATATTCTCCCAAGTTGCTTTGGCTGCGAGTGCGCCATCAATGGCACGCGCGACGGTGGTTTCGTCAGCTTCGTGGTAGGTGCAGAGATGACGCGCGTGGTCGTGGGGCATGGGTTGTTTCGCGAATTTGCCCGTCTTGACCTGCAGACATGCAGCTTAGCATCGTATGACAGGGGTTTAAGACGATCCGCATACCACTTCACCATTGATGATGCAAGGTACCTCAAAAGGTAGCTCCTGTTCCATCTGCGCGACAGCAGCCTCGATGGCCTTACGCTCTGCAGAGCCAGGAGCATATGATCTCTATAGATGTTCTTCGATGTCAGTAGCTTCTTCAGCGACAAATGTATGCGCGTACCATAGGTTCATTCTTGATTTCTGGTGCCTTGAACGTCGCGAGTTGGGGGGTCGACATGGTGGGATAGTGGTGGTAAGAAGAGGACCCTAATCTTATCGGGGTGCTGTTATTATAAGCATTACAGAAGTCGAGAACCTCATGACCGGGCTCCATACAGATGGGCTGGTGGAAGGATCTAAGAGCAGCCCGGCACGACGCATCCGGGTTGTTCGACATCCTTGATTAACGCCCTATAGTTAGCGCCTGCAACATCATCACCTATGTACTGTATTTCCAGATTATTTTGCTGCCCTGTCTCTCCATCTCTTATTCTCTCGATTTCACTATTGTGTAGCATCATTTTTTTTTGGAGAATTTAGTAGGGACGACCGTCGAAGGTGTATAGTATGCTCTTATCTCGCTTTGTATATACCTAGTACTCTTATTTTGTTCTGCATATCTCTACATCTGCAATACCATTTATGCTCAGATCTCAAATATTAATGGTACACGGAACAGTATCAATGAGGGAACAACTTCAAAATATGAGCGGCAAGAGCAGCGTGCACAGCGACGGTGATACATGGTTAGATCAACTTGATTATACGAGTCTGTAGAATCCATGGTAGCCGGAGGATATGATCCCAACGCAACAAATTCTTGAATCCCTGCCCAAACCAATATGCTGATGCTACAACGGTTTGATGGCCTGCTGTGCTAAAATTTTCTCTCTCATTCGCTGCTCTCTAATGAGATGAGGGGTTACCTTATATCCTTACGGTCAATGCGGAGAACTTGCCGTGCCACCGCATTCCCATTGCGAAAATGCCAAACCGAAAACTTCCACAACATCTCTTCTGTTGTGGGATCGATCGTGAGGCCCCTCCTCGCAAAAGCTTGATTCATAGGTGCCACAAACTCATGTTTATAGGAGCAGATTGTGAGCGCATATAAATCCCAGTAAGTTGGACCCCAAAGCGCCATGCCCAGATCGACAATACCGATTCGGCCATCAGGTAGTTGTATGATGTTATTAGGAGATAGGTCTCCATGGTTAAAAACCACTTCAGTCTCGGGTAAGATTGTCGTTTTCCCGTCATGTGCCTGCGTTAGGCGATCATCCATGTACTCAGAGAACGCCAACGGTGATTCCAACGTCAGGCCGCCATCCTTATCAGGTGCGAAGATGTGACCTCTGATAGGCCACCATCCGGTGGGGCAGAGTTTGTCTGGTTGTGGTGGGATTTCACGTAACGCAAGATATGCATCACAAATCTTGTCGGCAACCTCTTTGTCCAGTGGGTGCCCATCTTTAAGGTGCATTGCAATGCTGTCTCCATGAATAAAGTCCATGAGAAGAAGATTGAGGTCGCCATGTGTGATCACGGGCCCATGAGGCTTGGGCACCACAACTCGTTTGGAGTCAGCATTTGAAGCCATGTATTCGAGCCAAGCGTGTTCATATTTGAGATCTTCCTCGCCCCATGGCCACTCTCCTATCTTCACTGCCAGGGTGTTGGACACTGGGACAAAATTCCTCGCCGGTCCGTATGTATTGTCCCAGTGCTTTTGGCATATCTCCCCGATACGCTTAAGGTCAACCGACATGTCTTCTTTTGAGGGAAACGATGTTCGATTGAGGGGAAATTGCGAATGAGGCGTGTGCAACGAAATGAGTGCGAGACCGACGTCTTTCTATCCTACTCTATCTTATCTATCCAACGTCCTTTCTCGTGGTATTTGGCCATGCCACGTGCTCACGGTCTTTCATGTTGACAAATTGTTTCTCACGTCTCTGAAACACTTCAAAATGCGAACAGTACAAATAAAAGTGTCCAAACGAGGTTTTAAATGGCCCAAACTTGGTCTATTCAACGAGGAAAAGAGGCAGAATTACACTGTCGAAGGTAGAAACTATCTGATTAGCGTGCATGGCTGCTTGGTTTTAATAAGTGCTTAGAGCTCTAAGCTAACAGCACAGCCATTTATTTGATCGTGTTAGGAATCAAGTCTGCTGTTAGCCATTGCTGCCAATCTAATTAGCGTGCAACAAGTATGACTCGTACATGAGAAGTAGACTACTAGTAAGTACTACGAATAGATACGGATGTTGCGCGTGAGTCTCATTAATATTATTAAGTCGACGAATAAATCTTGACCCGTCTACCGTTAATGGGCGTGAAGCACCTGTTGGAATCCGGCTAACACCGTGAATATTTGTCGTAATCACGCATTCCTTTTATCTCGTTATTGCTCCTTTATACATCTTCAACCTTTATCATTGACTCTTTATCTACCAGCTAGTATATATATACTGTACACAACCTAGATAGAACCTCAGTCCGTTATACCGAGACTGAGGTGAGCTACTTTATTTATTCACGAACGGACACTTTACTTACTGTACTATAGATATCTTATCTTACATTACTGTACTATTACGACCGAGTGTTCAGTCACGCGTCACAATGGCTTGTGAACTGAACACTTGTCAAAAATGTCACACATCACAACCCCGAGTGAACACTTGGGCAAAGGAGTCGTAAATACACTAAAAATCCAAAATTTCCCGCTCAATTTGGGGTAAATCGAGCTCCCCTGATGATTTGACACCAATCTTGGACTGATTAAAATTGTATTAAAAAATATTTTAAAGCATGCTCATCATTGTGTTATCAGTCATGCACGGTGAGCACGAACATCCGCATTTGCGAAAAATCGCCGGTCCCGGCGGACCGTGAACACTGTCACGGTCACAACCCAACGTGAACTACTTTACCAGTGAACACTTTGCGTCCTATGTCACACCCCATGAACACTTGGTCGTAATAGTACAGTAATCGTATCTAGATTGTTTTGAGGGATTTATTTTTTACAGCACCCCGCGTAGGGCCCCGGCGTACTATACCCATGACCGTTTGGCTTGGAACTCTCTGGGAGCCCTACTAGTATTATACCCCACTTAGTCTGAATCACTAGGTGCAGGAAAAGTGTACGACAAATTCCTGTCACTTTACCTCGAAAAGTGAAATCTCTGCCTACTTGAACGCCTCATTGGTTATACTCTGTTGTGAACCTAGTATCTAAAGTTGGCAAGAGGTTGAATTCGAATCTAAGGTCTACATGAAGGAATGTGGTCGTGTTTTGTCTAAAGAAGCAAAGAAGTATGCCACGTAAAAGGGTAAAAGATTGCCATTGGCCTCCCCTACCAAATTCCTAGTAACTACCACACTCATCTCGATTATCCCAACTGCCATAAACACCAGCACTCAGGCCTTTAAGTTACTTGAATACGGAAGATCTCAATATGTCACCTCGTCAGACTCGCGCTTCAGCCTCTGGTTCCAAAACTAAAAGCCCTGAATACGACTTCAGCAGTGTCTTTCAAGTCGCCCTGGGGGAACGACCATCAACCATGGAAGAGAACGAGGAAAAACTTATCAAACGATATCTCAAGCTTCCAATTGTCTCTGTGCGTCTCGCCAACCTTACATTAGGCCCTGATCCTGCTGGTGTCCAAAATCAATTCTAACGGGACAGCCAAAATCATGCAGTTATATACGCAGTACTCGAAACAAAGAAACAGATCCGCTTCAGCATGGAGAGCCCACGAAGATCGAAGCAGGGCATCATCAACAACGGTATTCTCATGGTCAAATTCCACGCTTTCGAGGGTATCTCACATAACTCTGTCATCAACGTCGAGCGCCCTGAGCGCCCTTGGCACCTCATGGACTGCGTTACAAACTTCCGCCATATGCTCGTATTGTTCCATGTAATCGGCGCTGATGACTTTACAATGACAGAAGAATTAGCCGGATGTCGCTCCTGGGTGTAAGTTCTAGTAGACCTGCTTGTTCGAGTCATTATAAGTTGATATTAACTGGTGTATAGCAAGGGAATATCAAAGGTTATGATCGAGGCGGGCTTCTTCGATCTGAATGTCTCTAACCTGGAGCTCGGCTGGGGACCACTCCCAATGAAGTACGGAATTACAGATACAAGGCGTTCGTCGGATATCGCAAAACTCTCCCTACCGCGACTCGAAGAATATTTTCGCTATTACTATACATCGAAAAGGAAGGAGAGGGAGATGAAGGTCCAAGAGGGAACGTTTGTTAGAGGGTTGAAGGGAGGTCAGAGCGTCCGTGCACACTGTATGGATTACATCACTTACGACCTACCTGAGATTGATGTGGAAGGTGAGGAGAAAGAAGGTGATGTGAAAGGTGAGGAGAAAGAGAGAGATGTGGAAGGGGAGGAGAAAGAGGGTTAGAAGTTGCTCAGCATGGTATGAAGATAAGATGATGCAGCGTCAGTGTACGTTATATGCCTACTACACCATTTTGTTATCAGGTTCTGCGTGTGAACAGTCGCTGTCCATTTTTGCATTTAGTTGGAAGGAGGGCAGTTGTATTAAGCACAACAGTTAAATCCCATAAAACGTAAAAATCCGCTGAGCTCCTGGTTGGTAGTTGCGTCGCCCCCAGTAGGCATCTTCATCTACTCGTCCATAAGCGCTTAAGCGCTAAGCAAAAGGTTTTGAAACACCTGCTGTCTCGAATAGGTGTCCAAGTGAGAGCACTGCTGATTTAATGAGCTTTAAATTTGGATGTAGGTCTGTACAGTTTACGCTCAGCGACAATAGTTGATACGGTAAATAGATACGTGTAAAAACGTCTACATGTATGGATACAGATAAGGTCAATTACCCAACGCTAAGCGAAGCTGTTAAGTGATAGGGGCAGAACGCATAGATAAGATAAATAGGTGAAAGTTCAAAGCAGGTCCAACTCCCGCTCGAAGTCCAAACATAAGAGTGGTCGTCAAAATACTCCGTGAAAGCATAATCCTCAAATTGTTATATGGTGGCGGGAAGAGCATCTATCGCAGCCTTCAGCTCCATCAAAAATCTCCATGAGTCCAAAATACTACCAGAGCATCTAGGGCATTTGGATTCACAGGCTGCCCTGTCCAGGAATTCCATCCCAAATATGACGTCTGAACATGGTCGCACTGTCAACTCCTCCTTCGCCATCCGCTCGAATTCCCACCACCATTTGGGCGAGCCATGCATAGTGAATGCAGAGCCATTACACTGCATGCATTTGATATTGTCAGGGATCTTCAGCAAACGAATAGCTGCCGCCCCTCGTTTGCGATGAAGATCAAGGAGGCGGTGGTAGGAATAAGCAGTGATGTGTTTGAGGTCATCGCATAGCGGCGCGTCGAGGATGTTCACGCTAAGCGTATGCCGTGATGCAATCTTCGCCTCATCATCCAGGTCAAAGCGACAAGCAATAGCGTAGACCCGTATCGGTGCGGTGGAGACGAATCGTGGCGATATAAGTAATTGTCGTACTGCAGAGGTTGGATATGATAGGTCGTACTTTAGAGCCGCGGCAAGAACAGGTACGAGCTCATCCAAGGAACTGATGATGGGGTCGGGTACAGGGTAGACAAAGCGTAGGAGCGTGTCGAGAACGTCACTATGCTCTGAGACTGGGATTACTGGTTTGCTCTTCAACAATGTCGACGGTTGTGGCAGACCAAACATGTCCTGGAAGAAAGGAGAGGCAGCTGAAAGAATGAAGCGGTGGACATGGAATTCTGTTGGGCATTCTAGTTCTCCGGAAAGAAGGATAGTATCTGCATCAGGTGCATTGAACTGGTAGCTTGAGAGCTGCATAAGAGAATAAGACGTGACAAGTCGTTAGTGGGGGAAGGAACCAAGTAATTGGGCTCGAGGTGCATTTTATATATGGGGTGGCAATGGAAAAGAAGCGACTCGTCGGGGCAAGCGCCTTAGCACCACCGACTCAAAACTTGAGATGCGCACGAACACGGATCTCGACATCATGACGACACGAATACGAACTTAGCGGCCCCGGTATGATACAACATTGCATGGTAGTGCTTCCGAGGTGTTCAAACTTCGAGATCGACTCAATTACCACATCGCATTAGAAGACAGACGCACAGCGCACAATCACTCAAATAGAAAAATGCAATGGATTTATTGAATAGCACGAATCAGGCCTGACGTGGGGTTGCCAGTGACAAAGTTTTCCTGTACAAAGCTCTTGTCAAAACGGGATCAGCACCACAGAATAAACACGCACAAACGCCCTTCCCCATCTATCCCGCACAGTCCACAATTAGTATCGTGCAGAGCGCCTATCTTTGTCCCTCTCTCGCTCTTTGCTCCGGCTCCTTGTCTTGCGGCGATCTCTGTCTCTGTCCCTCTCTCGATCACGTCCGTGATCTCTACTATATTCTTTATCTCTCTCGCGAGGAGTAGGAGCAGGGGACCTAGACCTTCGTCTTCTCCTGTCTCGATCCCTATCAGCCTCTTTGTCGCGTTCGCGGCTGCGGCTGCGTTTTCTCGGGCGCTCCGATCCCCGATGCGAGTCTGGGACGTCGAAGACCATACCATATCCTCCGCCGGCAGCGCCTCGGCTGGGGGCAGTGTCTTCCTCACGATACCGTCGCGTCTGTTCGAGATCATCCCGTCCACCAAAGCCACCACGTCCTTTGTTGAAGCCGCCTTTCGGTCCGCGTTTGATGTCGTTCGACCAAGATGTATTAGTTTTTGCAACGGATTGCGAGCTGTAAGGATTTTACGTCAGATTAGTTTTGCACATAACTATGTTAGCGTAAAATGTAACACACAAATCAACCCATATCCGTCTGTCGTCAACCAATACATTTTGCATCTTGAAGTACGCCTATAACATATTGGTCAGTACACAGCTTGGTAACGGGGAGTCGTTTCGACTCAATCCATCAACACACCTGTTCTGCGTCCTCACGCCGATCAAACTCAATGAACGCATACTGGAGTGAGTCACCCGTCTTTTTATCTCGGATAACTTGACAGCTCATGATAGTGCCGAAACGAGAGAATATGAGCTCAAGGTCTTCGTCACGAGTGACTGGATTGAGTTTGCACACAAAGAGGACATTCTCAGGAGGACGAACGTTGGCGAAAGGCAAATCTCCAACCATCTCAAGAGTAAGTGCTGATGCTGCTGCTGCTTTTTCACGGCGAATTCTTTCTTCCTCCTCTTCGGGCATAGTAGAAAGGGGGTCTTCGTCTTCAGCGATGCGCGTGGAGTTGTCTGGAGGTCGCGTAGGTGATGAGGGTGGTTTCACCAATCCAGGAGGATCTGGAAAAGGGTCGTCTAGAAAGACGTACGTCATGAGAGCTAGCTAGAAATAAGCAGTACAAAATAGCATACCGAGAATTACAACGTGCCTTATCCTCACGTCCTTGAACGGCCTGCCATCTTGATCTACAAACACCTCATTCAACTTGTCCAACGTTTCCAACCCCTCAACGACATGTCCAAATACTGCGTGTTTGCTGTCAAGATAGTCGATGTTGTCACCAAGGGTTATGAAGAATTGACTACCGCAGCCACCTTTTTGACCTTCAAGGGCGGGTGCAACAGCCATTGAAACGGTGCCTTTGTGTGTGTGTTTGAGACGGGGAAGGATCTCTGGTGAGAAGTAGCGTGGAGAGGGTGCATTAGAAGAGGATTGTGATGCGAGCAGAGACCAGATGGATTCCCCCCCTGTGCCTGTTGCTGTAGGGTCTCCAGCTTGCGCAAGGAAGTCTTTTGATACTGCAGGGCCAGAATGTCAGCGAAGGACGTTCAACGCAGCACTAGTCGTCATACCATTAAAGAACGCGTTCAGATTATAGTAGTACACTTTACACAGTTTGAGGAAGTTCTCGCATGTTTTCGGGCAGGCATCAACTTCCAAGTCAATTACAATGTCGCCCAGAGAGGTTTCAAAGAGTACAGACATTCTAAAAGGTCGTTGAGCTCGTCGACAGCGCGGACTCTGGCAGAGCGCGTCTGGAGGTTACAATAGTGTCTGCAAGACCACCAGAGTTCGAGAACACAAGTTGATTTTGGAGACGCAACAGAGTAGGCCAACCTTTGGAGGACGTATTGAAGGAAGCTCAATGGTGTAGACGAACACGCTTGCTCGTCCAGGAAGATGGTGAAGGCTTGGGCTGAAGCACACGAGTTCAACGTCGGCTTTTCCCGAATAGATGCGCCGTATTTGGCGGAGCGCGTCGTGCAGCCTCAAGCTCCTTCTCATGCATTATACCGTGATTTCGAAACATAACTCATTATTAAAATATTTATATAAGGCACTAGTCTCTGCGCTCAGAAAATAATCATTTATACAACAACATAAGTACCAAAAGATACCAAGAAGTAGCAAAAAAGAGGGCAAATGATCAAGACCATGGGAGCAACGCAGACGTTTATCCGTACGGAGATCGACAATGGGCTACTAGTGCATTTACAAAATTCCTTATCCTGCTTCCAGTCCTGTTTATGGAACTCTCGAGTAGTATTAAGTTGCCCTGAAAATGGCGCAGGCGTTTAGTTTCGTATTCTCCGCGCGTCACTGGCGACTTGCACATCTAGCTCCGAGCTCCTTCATCACTTGGATATTTCCTCGTCTATGCTGCTCTTTGGCGCTGCTAAGTAAAGCTCATCTGGATCTTCCTGAAATTCCACTACAGCCTTTCCATCCTTCCACTCCCTAAAAAATCCTACTGACTCACTTTCAATGTTCTGCTCGGGGGCTAATATCGGCGACAACGGAGTCACCAAGAGCCGCAATTTTTGAGACGAAGTTCTCATGGTACAAGGGACCAATAAATGCGGTTGCGTTGGCGTCGTTCGTGGTCGTGGTATAGATATTGGCAATGTAGCCCAGCGGAGCGATGTCCAGCGACAAACGCAGCTTCGGTAGATGGGCCAAAAGTGGTTCATGATGCTGGGACGAAGATTGCACATACTGGTACGTAAGATACTGGTATAATACGCGTAACGAGTCCATACAACCCCTGAAGCAGTGTTGGGTAGTTATATAATTAGTGACCAAAGTCAATGGTTATGGTCAATCATTCGGTCAAAACCGTCATGGTTAGAACCGTTCAACATTTTGATTGACCTGCGGCTGGATATTCACACGAAAACGCTTTCCATATTTATATATAGATGAGATTAGAATGATAAAATCAGCGATAAGAGATTGACCAGAAAAGCACGTGTCGTTCTTCGCTTACTTAGCGTCCAAAACCCTCTCTTTCACAGCGGTACCAAAAATAGTAGTTGTGGTCAAAGTCAACATCAAAGTTTGACCGACATTGACCAAATACCAACCGTCATTGACTTTGTTAATGGTTACGTGACTTGCACAACACTGCCCTGAAGCAATGGCCAAATGGGTAAGCCAGGAGGGCGGTCTTCTGCGCGCTGCAACTTGGAAACGTCGACATCTTTTTTATTTGTAATCAAAATGGGTACCTCGCATAATCATATAAATAGCTGTAACACGAGGCAATTTGAATGATATCGCCGGCCCCATTATGATTTCAGTACATGAGCTTGACCCTCTCCCACTAAGCATCGCTGTACTAACTTGTCTTCTCCTTTGCTTTTACGCCTATTCTTTCAGAGGAGGTACTTCTGCACCACTTCCTCCGGGCCCCAAAGGACTACCACTCGTTGGAAATGTATTAGATCTACCGAAATCACATCCATGGCTGACCTTTGCACAGCTGGGACAGAAGTTTGGTATGTCAATTGCTTTCCCTCATCGATTAATTCATGCAAGAACTCTATGAATCAGGAGGAATTGTATATTTAAACGTCCTAGGAAACTCTATCGTCATCCTCAACGACTCTAAATATGCTTTGGATATGCTGGACAAGAAGAGCCGCATTTACAGTGATAGGCCTACGCTTACGATGGCTGGAACCTTGGTTGGCTGGGACGAAGGACCTGCTCTCATTCCATTCTGTGATACGTGGAGTGAATACAGACGCCTGTTCGCACAGTTTATGGGGACGCACTCGAAGGTCTACGAGTTCGAGGAGGTGCTTCAAGACGAAAACAATATATTTTTAAAGCGCTTGTTGGCGAATCCGAACAATTGGGTTGACCATGCACGCAAGTAGGTCTTCTTACAACTTCATTTTCTGTGTGAAGTTCGCATGCGTATTCAGATTTGCAGGTGGGATTGTTCTGACGCTCGCGTATGGCTATAAGGCAGGCGATGACGACGACCGTATGGTAAGGATCGTCAACGAAGCAATGGATCAATTCTCCGAAACTACTAAAAGTAGCGCGTTCCTTGTGGATGTGTTCCCAACCCGTAAGTAAATTGGTTTTTACTCTGTGCTATTAGCCGATGAAAATCTTTGTGTCTAGTTCGGTATGTACCTAGTTGGTTCCCTGGAGCGGCATGGAAGAAGAAAGTCCCCAAGTATGCAAAATCTTTGCAAACTATGCTCGATTCCCCATATGCATGGGTTAAGCAACAGATCGTGAGAATATATGTCTACTACTAAACATTCTCGCTACTTACCTTCCTCCGTATAGTCTTCAGGAACAGCCAAGAAATGTTTTGTTTCTGATCTCTTAGATAATCGGACTTCTACTCAAGAAAAAGAACGCATCATTAAATGGGCTGCAGCTGGTATCTATAGTGGTGAGTAATTTCAGCATACATTATCATTGCTCTTTTAACGTAGTTAACCACTGTAGGCGGGGCAGACACAGTAAGTGTAATACTTTTAGGATGAGGTAGTTATTTGGTTATAACGACTCTTTTTGCTAGACAGTAGCAGGGATAGAGTCATTTGTGCTTGCCATGACGCTTCAAATCGCAGCCCAGAAAAAGGCGCAAGCAGAAATAGATTCTGTTATTGGCACAGATCGACTACTGGTGCTGAAAGATCGTGCCCGGCTCCCATACACAGAAGCACTTTTCACTGAAGTCCTTCGAGTATATGCTATAGCACCTACAGGTATTTCAGATATTATTTATTCTTTTACCTTGATTCTTGTTATTGAGCATTCAAATCTTGTACCTTCAGGCCTTCCACACGTTTCTCGGGAAGACGACATTCATAATGGCTATTTTATTCCTAAAGGAGCTATTGTCATCGCCAATATCTGGTATGTCTTCATTCTATTTATGCCTAAATGCAGCTCACGAACCTCAACTTAAAAAATGAATAGGCAGTTTTTAAAGGATCCTGCAATGTACAAAAATCCTGACTTATTCTTACCAGAACGCTTCATGGAGTCTAAAGACCACACGAAAGAAGTAGATCCACGAGATTTTATTTTTGGATTTGGACGAAGGTCAGATCACCATCATATAAGTCTCCAATAATAATAATATTAACGTCATTGAATGTGCGATTATCCAGAGTCTGTCCAGGTACGTTCTCTCACCTTGTTGAACTGTAAATTGATTCTGATAACGACGTACAGGCATTCATCTCGCGGATGAATTCATGTGGTTGTTGTGTGTATCAGTCCTTGCAGCGTTTGATATTCGACCACCGGTGAAGGATGGAGAGTCTGTTATGCCTACTGGAAAAGTTTTGGATGGTGCAATCTGGTGTGTTTGTCGTCATGTAGATATTTCTATCGCTAAAATTCAAGTTCAGTCATCCAGAGCCCTTTGAATGCGTAATCAAACCGCGTTCAAAAGCTGCAGAGGCAGTTATTCGAGCTTCTGGTTGAACATGAGTTGTCATAACATGCATAAAATATCTCATCACACTATTATAGTATTGACCTTTGTGGGGGAAACGGAAAGGGCTGGGGAAGAGGCGCGTAGTAATGAGTATATTAACTCATTTTAAGAGATGCTTCCATCTTGGATTATAAACAATTCGGGCTACCTCAAAATACCGTTTGTTAACGAAAACTAAAAAAAATAGATATTCACGTCGGCCATAACAGTCAGGAAGTTACTGAAGTCTGGAGCATTGTCAAACAAAACAGTAAAGCTTGAGCGAGTTAGATTGATGCACTAAAGAATTGATGCAAGTAAACTCATCATCACCGCTCCAACATTCAAGCTCAAACTCATAGACATTTTTCTGGTCAGAAGGCTGATATTGCGCGCAATACATCTTCCAACTTGGGGAGGTTCATGCCTTGATGACTTTAGATACTTGATCGCCATTTTCACCAAGAGGTTTTCGCGCTGATAGGCGTAGGAAAACGACGGTCTTCTTGAACCTGGAAGAGAAAGACGGACAGCGAGTGCCGAGACTTGCTTCAAGTTAACTGTTGTACCTGCCCTACAGGAGAAAAAGTTTCGGCTCCACGAAAATACAAGCTGTGAGTGACAAAGGTCCATCGCCAGTATTGTTCACCCCACCCCTGATAACATCTACCACATCAGTCGCAGGAGTCAAAACAAGAGACACAAATCGCATTATCTCCTTGTTGTTACCGAGACGAGAGCTAGAGGCGTAAACACAGCCCGTGTTTAAGCAAGGCTGAGAAGAATTGCCCGTCCTTGTCGAGGTATGACAACTGAATGCTCAGAGCGGCAGCTTCGAGTTAGGGATTCGATGATGATGGAGTTGGCGAGCAAATGGAAGATGCAAAACTTAATAAGTTAGCCATATGGAAATAATTCCCTTGCGGGGAGGTCAGCGGAGAAGTCGAGAAGCCTTGTGGCAGTGATATTTCACAGCAACGAGATTTCGACAACGCCGAGGTAAAGGCGTACACAGGAGACTTCAGGCAGTGTCAGAGTCCCCAGCACGGCCGTCAAACGCGAGCGTAAACGATGACCATGTTTCGTGCTGTGGTCGATGCTATTGGAATAATCGTTAAGGATTATGTCGTAAAATCGCGCCTAGAATAGCAGGGTCGGTGTCGAAGCAAATAAAAGCTATAGCACCACTCCTAATAGGGTATATTGATACGTATTCGTCAACATGATCGAGAATAACACAGGTCTACCATTTCCATTAGCCGTTGAGACCGTGTAGAGAATATTAGCGGAATCACTGCAGCTAAGAAGATTTTTTGCGTGTTTTTCTGGATGTAACAGCACGTCAAACATTTTGCTACTATCTCGCCAAAATGGTAGAAAGGAGAATCTTTGAGCCAGCGCAGAGGTTTAGCCATGCAGTGAGCAACTGTGATTGCAAAAGTTAAGAGAAGAAGAGTAGAATAGACGCGTCAAGAGCGCCATATAGTTGATCGTCACAGTCGTCAGAAGAATCAGATTAAGATATTCTAAGCATATGGTAAGCAACGCAAGAAACACCGTCGAGAAGCCACCCGGAGTCACGCTGCGATCAACCTGGGGCACAAAGTTTAATTGAACTTCTTGTCCCTCATGAACAACTCATGTCACGATTGTACTGGAGAATATGGGGGGCCAAGAGGAAGAGATAAACTTGGAGTGGACGGGCAGGACGAATAGAACTTGAGAAGAACGAAGAGCGAGAACGCAACCGCGAACATTGATTGATGCCAGCAAGTGTGTATGTGCATATGTTTGGTAATGCAAGTATCCAGCTCATCCAAGTGATGTATCCGGCTCTAGCCCATCAGAAGCTTGAAATGCCCAAGCCCTTTCAGCCTTGCAACCCATATAGTAAGCCAATATCTCTTTGAAAAGGGTCGCTGGTATAATCCCTTGTGGGCGAATGAAGCAGAATGAAAAAAGCTCTTGTACGGTCGTCATGGAAGGAGAAGATGACCTTACTTGGACAAAAGAAATAGACGTACTATTTTGCCGTATTTTGCAGTAGCTTTAGAACGCGGTGCGTGGGATAAGCGTGGCGGTACCGTTAAGGTGTTACTCAGACTCGAATCTCTTTCTGCAACGACCACCATGGCCTCCTCATCAACCCCCGCAAATAACTTCTCCCAGATGCCGCCCAGGACGGCCGATCTCGAGGAAACATGGGCCTTCCTCAATGGCGGTGTTGACCACATCATGACCAAGCTCGAACTTGGCCTGTCTTTCAGCGATTATACTAGTCTCTACACGACCGTCTACAATTACTGCACGTCAACCAAAATGCATGGCAAGCTCGATGGCAATAGAAGTTTGTTTGTTTCGTGTTTCTCGAAAAATCAGCGCTAAGACATATTTTATAGCTGGGGCCAATTTGGTCGGCTCTGATCTCTACAATAAGCTCAGCGGGTACTTTGTGACACATTTCCAGGGCATGATTGAGGTGCGAACGCCGTTAATTTTATCTGGACAGCAACTGACTTCCGACCAGAAAGCGAACGCCCTCGAAGATGTCGACCTCCTACGATACTATGCCACCGAATGGGACCGCTACACCACCGGCGCCAACTACCTTAACCGTCTATTTACCTATCTCAACCGTTACTGGGTGAAGCGAGAACGGGATGAGGGAAAAAAGACTGTCTTCCAGGTGTATACAGTGAGTGCGCATGTCTCTACGCTCGTAAGTTTCATTTACCAAATATTGTTTCAGCTCGCCCTTGCGCAGTGGAAATCTCACTTCTTCCTCCCCATACAAAAGGGCAGCAGTAACAAGCTCACTAGCGCCGTCCTCAAACTCATTACCCAGCAACGAAACGGCGAATCGATAGACCAGGGACTGGTTAAGAAGGTCGTCGACTCTTTCGTCTCCCTCGGCCTCGACACTGCTGATCCCAACAAGGAGTGTCTGGATGTCTACAAGGAGCACTTTGAGACCGGCTTCATCAACGCGACCGACTTGTACTACAAGAAAGAGTCTGAGACCTTCCTCGCCGAGAACTCCGTCTCCGAGTACCTCAAGAAGGCTGAGGCACGTCTGCGCGAGGAAGAGAACCGCGTCGAGCGCTATCTCCATACGAAGACACGCAAGGAGCTTGTCAGCAAGTGCGAACATGTACTCATCCGCGAGCACTCCGAATTGATGTGGGAGAGCTTCCAATCATTACTTGATTTCGACCAGGATGAGGACCTCCAGCGCATGTATGCGCTTCTTTCACGGATTCCTGAGGGTCTCGAGCCGCTAAGGAAGAAGTTTGAAGGACACGTCAAGCAGGCTGGCCTTTCTGCCATTTCCAAGCTTGTTGGCGAGGTAGGTGCGAATGTGGACTCTTTGGACCCCAAGGCATACGTCGATGCCCTGCTTGAGGTGCATCGCAAGAACTCAGAGACGGTCAACAGGAGCTTCAAGGGCGAGGCAGGATTCGCTGCGTCCTTGGACAAGGCTTGCAGAGAATTTGTTAACCGCAATGCTGCTACTGGAACATCATCAACGAAATCGCCTGAGTTAATTGCTAAGCATGCCGATATGCTGCTGCGTAAGAACAACAAGATGGCTGAGGAGGATGACCTCGAAGGTGCTTTGAACCGTGTCGTATGTGCATTTGGCCTATTCAAGTATTGTGCACTTCTCATTGTGATGCTGTAGATGGTCCTTTTCAAGTATTTGGAAGACAAGGACGTGTTCCAGACGTTCTACACTACCAAGCTGTCCAAGCGTCTCATTCACGGCGTCTCGGCATCAGACGAGAGCGAGGCTAGCATGATCTCTAAGCTCAAGGAGGCTTGTGGTTTCGAGTATACCAACAAGCTGCAGCGCATGTTCACTGGTTCGTCCTTCTCTTCTGAGTGACACTCTCGACATCTAACACATACTCGTAGACATGGGTCTGAGCAAGGATCTCACCGACTCCTTCAAGGAGCGCATGGCTCAGAACCATGATGACATGGACATTTCGTTCAGCATCATGGTCCTCGGTACTAACTTCTGGCCTCTCAATCCTCCCAGCCACGACTTCGTCATCCCCACCGAAATCGTCCCCACCTACGATCGCTTCCAGAAATACTATCAGACTAAGCATCAAGGGCGTAAGCTCACATGGTTATGGAATTACTCCAAGAACGAGCTGCGCACGAATTACACGAATCAAAAGTATATTTTGATGACAAGTTCGTACCAGATGGCTGTGATGCTGCAGTATAATAGAAATGATACCTTGTCATTGGATGAGCTCGTTGCAGCTACTTCGATCAGTAAGGAGATTTTGACGCAGGTGTTAGCGGTGCTGGTGAAGGCTAAGGTGCTGATTAACGATGAGACGGAACAATACGATCTTAACCCTGGTATGTGGATGATATGTTGAGCCTTTTTCGTGTGAGCTGATTTGTTTGTACAGGCTTCAAGTCAAAGAAGATCCGTGTCAACCTGAACTTGCCCATTAAGGCTGAAGTCAAGGCAGAGTCGTCCGATGTGCTTAAGGCTGTCGATGAGGATCGTAAATACGTGATCCAAGCCACCATTGTTCGGTATGTTTTCCTGTCTGTCCCATAGTTGTTCAGCCTAACCATGTCTATTTCTAGTATCATGAAGGCTAGGAAGACGATGAAGAACCAGGCCTTAATCCAGGAAGTCATCTCCCAGATTTCCCAGCGTTTTGCGCCCAAGATCCCAGACATTAAGAAGGCCATCGAGACGCTCCTCGAAAAGGAGTACATCGAGCGCGTGGACGGCTCCAAGGACACATTCGCATACGTTGCCTAAGCGTCTTCTTCCCCTTCTTTTTCGTCTGTATCTTTCTCCACTCCTCTATATATCCACCCATCAACTCCTTCCCCTCATTTGTTATGTACATCTTACGTCTCTACGCACTCCTACCTATATTGGAGGGACCACATCCCAGACTGCACCCAGCAGACACTCTTTCTTTCCTACTCTCTCACCCTCTATCGGCTCGTTATGTAGCATTTTTTTCCCGCATCGCTTATCTCTTACTCGTCGCATACCATAGATTTATCTATGTCCATAATCTGAAATGTCGAATAATGCACTGATCGAACTATAGTTGTGACCGTAAGGAGAAAGGAATGAACAAGTACAGTAAGCAAACAAAGCACAAGTACAAGGGATACTACACAGCCACACTAGGTTCAATCTCGCCGAGAAGCATGGTTCCGTCTTTGCTGCCAGTGAGAACTGCAAAGTATAATAAGAAAAGCAATGGACAATGAAGATATGGGATTAAACTTACTAATGGGCTCTTTCGGATGGAAGTCCACGCAAGTCACTGTGCCCTTGTGTCCAGGAAGCTAAAAGTACGCTTTAGCATCATTTTAATAAAGGAATAAAACAAGCTTACTTTGTACAATATCTTGCCACTGTTCACTTCCCAAATACACACCATCCTATCTGCGCCACCCACTGCTACTCTTCGTCCTTCGTCGTCTTTACTCCATGCACCCTTCAGCAATACGTTTTCGAAACCGGCAGGGGCGCCATGTAAGATACGGTGTATCCGCGACGGCGACGGAGAAAAGGGGCGGACGTCGTGGATTATGGTTTGAGAAGAGAATGACGGGGATAGGAGGAAGTTTCCGTTCGGAGAGAGGGAGAGGGATGTTGGGGTGTCGGTGTGCCCAGAGAGGGTATATACTTGTTCAGATTTTCGGAGGTCGTATACCTATGACATGATAAGTGTAAATATTTATAAGCCGAGGGGCCAAGAACAATGGAAGACATACGTGAATCTCGTTGTCAATCGCGCCAATGTACACGTTCTGCCCGTCCGCACTCCAGCACACGGACGTAACAGGGCAGCCAACTTCAAATGTTGCAACTGCTTGCTTTCCTGAATCCTCTCCCCCTTCCCAAATTTTTACGGTTCCATCGTCGGAACCGGTGGCGACAAGCTCGACACCAGCACCTCCGGCCATCGTCCGGTCCACAGAGTTGATAATTTCACGGTGAGCGCGAATCTTACGGTACCGCTGCCCGGTTGTAACGTCTGTCATGCATAATGTGTGGTCTGCAGAGATAGTGTAGAGGGTTGACGAGCAGAGAGACCATTGAAGGTCGAGGATGGGTGCTTTCGCGTGGCTGGAAAGAAGACCGTAGTTCGTGTTTGGAGGATACGTGCGCCAGAATGCTACAAGTTTACAAACTCTAGAGTTAGATAGAGAAACAAAAAGATGTGTGTGCAGACATACAAATGCCCCGGTCAGCAGAACACGCTGCGATATTCTGCCCCGTTGGATCAAAACGACAGCTAAATATTTCACCCTTCCAGACGAAATTAGACGATGTGAAGATCCCGTCACGTCTAAAACACGTACTGCATGTGCTCCCGCCAAGCTCACGATAGGAGCCTCGAGTCCGCTCGTCCGTTGCACTGTGCGAATGAGGCCTTTATTTCTGTCATCGCCGGTGGATGAGATGGCAATTTGGTTGGATGGCGGAGGAGTTGCCTTTGCCCTTTTGATAAGCGTGCCTTCTGGCGGCGGCGAGTGACCTCTTTTTGACATTTGAACGGTGAGGTTGACGAGTAGAACGACGAGCAGAAGTATTTGAAGCTCAGGTTGAACGGCGAGGACGAGCTCAACGGATTCTTTATTTGATCTTGATTGGCAACAGCCTCCAATCAGAAATGGCGACGTTTATCAATTCCGAGTTTTATTTTCCTTTCTCATTGTATTCATAACCCGTATTGAAGCCCAAGCCCTCAAGTGGAAGTTATTCTTCTCTAAACAAGGCTTGTATCTACGTCGTCCTCGGGGGACAATAACGCTGCAGTCAGAGTCAAGGCGCCTCTTTCGCGATAATTAAACTCAGCCTGAGCCTTGAGGTAACAGAAGTCATGGCGAGTTTCCAAGAAGACCAAAACGCGGCTCATACTTTTAACGGCGTTTCAATCTCTTCTATGAATTTTGTCCGCAGCAGGTTCTTTGACGTTTGTTGTTAGACGCTGGACCATGCTCCCGGGCCTTTTTTCTATTTGACCACAAGCTTCTATCGCAAGAATCTCCCTTCACTGGTCACCGCTATTACTTGTATTACCATGGCTCATCCTGTTTTGTGGCCTAGAAAATCTTTCTTCTATCCTATTGGAAATACTTCGGCAGTATGTTTATCTCAAGATCACTCTCCAGACGAACCTTTGGATATCCTACTTCTTGGTTGTGGCGATCCCAGGAGTATTTTATTCACTGCTCATTCCGAACTTGGCTCTGGTAAGACATGTTTCGTTTTTTTTTGTAAAGGTTTATAAGCTAATTGTCCTTCTATCAGCAGATAGAAAGATTGATTATACTTGCTGTGACTACGAGCCTGCAACGCTTGGTATGTATACCAGTAAATATCGGTTTAAATAGTGAATAATTGTTCTTCAGCGCGTAATGTTCTCATGTTTACTATCATCGTCGATAACGACAACACTGGAACACCTACCATCCTCTGGGACATTTTCTACCACTTCTTCCTCGACAAACCTGCCGTTGATCTCCTACTTAGACAATCCAGAAAACTGATTGATCTATCCACCAACCTCGCCACTTGGAATGCTTGCCAATATGGCCACTTTTTGAAGTACTGCACGGAGGACTCTCTTACAGAAATTCGTCGCCACTGGATTCTCTGGGTTGAGACCTCCAATTTTACGGTCGTTCAGACAAAGGAACTGGAAGCATCCTTCTTATCCGGTATGAAAACTGTTCGCGAGCGACATGACGGGGTCGCCGTGCTCTCCTCTAATCGAAGTGCTGGACCGCTGTGTTTAGGGCTAGGAATGGCGGGCGCTCGCCATTTTGATCACTATTGGTCGACTGGCCTTACAGCCGGATCTCCGTCCGCGAATGCGACTGTTATCAACCCTACGCTCGCTTTCTCGCAGTCGGGAAGGGGCTTCAATGTTCATTATGGAACTGACCCCATACTTGGGTATCATCTCGCGATCGCGGTTGCCCCCATCAAAGGTCTCAAGAAGAGGGGCAGCATTGGAATGACAGATCTTGCTCAAACTGCTAAAACCCAGTTTCAGGCGTGGTGTGCCTCGTTCAGAAAGAAAGTTGTTGAGCTATCATCATCGAGCATCTCGATACGATATTTTGTTGGGGACGCTTTAGCATTTTCGCAGGCGTTACTAGCTTGTGCTCAGAGTGGTTTGACTGATACTGGGATTTACACCTTCCCATGGGGTGGTTCGCAGATCAACCTTGCCACAGACTGCTATGGCCCGGGCTCCCAAACTTCCGCGCCACTCTTTTTCAATGTCATCGACACATCCAATCTCATCGACCACTTGGGTATCTTGAATGTTTTGATATCCACTACCCCTTTGCTTCGGCCGGTTGCATCCTCTATCCTCCATACAAACGCACTTCTACGCACCACAGGGCCAGATGAACAAAGTAGCCTCTTAGAAAGGACCTGTGCTGATATTCCGACTCTGTCACTGCTTCTTGGAGTTGTTCCAACTTCTTATGTGTCTGGTTTCACCTCACTATGCAACACACACGAGATACTGGCATCCGTCCTTTCCAAAACTTCCACAACACTTTCGCCACAATTTCACGAAGCCATTTCATGGAAAATGTGTCCTGTAGTGGGCTCGATCGATGCAGACCCTGGGGGGGAGCCGTATGCAATGTTTATGTTGAAATTTGATCCAGTGCAGCTATCCAAGTTCCTCTTTGGGCTTTACTTGAAGATGTTCTCCGATGAGAATTTGGCATCTTTCTTACAAGACTTAAGCCTCCACACGTTACACAAAGCATCTGTGGTTCATTATACAAGGACGAGCTTTGTTGCATTTCTACAATATATAAAGGACAGGATCATCGATACTGATTGGCTCCAAACAGTCGGCCGGTTCTTGCGATTTGTCGAGCATGATGCTACGTTGCTTGTGGGATCAAACAACTATCAAGACTTATGCTGTCAAATGCACTTACGGGGTGTTCATACAGTCGCGACTATGGAGCGAGATTTTTGCATCACCCATATTAAAGGCTCTCCAGGACGTCTACGGGAGTGGAAGGATGTACCACCTTTCGTCTGCGTCGTTCTCGAGGTGGCTCGACATCACCTGAAGGTCCTTGAGGACATGCACCCAGATGAGATTTTGACTCCGATGCTGCAGTGTGAAAGCCGTGGGCCGTCGTTTCACAACATCCATTCCAACTTCAAGCCAATATTTGGCAGGATACAGACCGTTGGAGCCCATGAGCACAGTCAAATCACCATTGTCGAGGATCCTCTTGGCTGGGATGGAAGATCACCACTTATTGTCTCGTTTTATATCCCCACTTGGATTTTAACTGTGGCTCCAAACAATACACAGCTGGGTTTGTACATACGCAGTACGCCTTCGTATACAAGAACACTTATTCCAAAGTTGGGTTTTGAACTCGAGATTTTCTCTGCATTTTCCACAGATACGCAACGAGTTCACATTGTCCCGAATCACCCTCATAATGCGAATGAGATAAAAAATCTTCAGGATATGTCATATGCTCTTCGCAGTGGTGCCTCTCCTTGTGCAAAAAAAGAGATTCTTACTGTGACTCTCAACTCCCAGGCCATGATGACTTCCTCCATTGCTATTAGATTGGACGTGGTGAACCCTGCTGCAAAAACCGCACTCTCGAACAAAGCGCCCGTCTCGACAATCCAAGTATCCCGCTTCAATATGGAAGTTATGATTGGAAGATTCAGATATACACTTTCTTACCCGTTTTCTATCCATGGTGATAACTCAAAACTTCGCATTGCAAGAAAATCTTCTTATGTTGAGGTTCGTTGAATTTTTGAAATATTCCAAATATATCGAAATGCTCAACACTTCATATTTTAGGTTGAGGTTCCTCTGGGAACATCTAACATTCCATTCGAATTGCGACCATTTCCTATGACTTCGAATGGAATTGATTTATCTCTGTGGAATATACACTATACCAATCTTGACGCACTTCCATTCCTCGATCTTCGTTCACAAGCCTCGTTCAAAGGTTGGCTTGACGTACACCTCGGAACAACACTTTCAGATCGTGAAAAGCTGGCCAAAGAGTCTTCTAACCAAGCTGATAAAGGAACTCTGGTTAACATCAAGGAAACTCTCGCCATCATTCTCGTCGCTACCACAGGTATCAACGGTTTTGATCGTACTCGAGTCTTCGGGCTGCATCATCCTACTCGCGGAGGCTTTTATACCCTACTCTTCGCCAATGACCTCCGGCTTGACCTCGGATCGCACACTATCGTCGCAGATATGTGTCTATTGCCTTTGACTGAACCTGTGGTGGAAAAGCTGCAGCGTTACGGTATGTTATATAAACTTGAGGCTCAAGGTGTCCGTAAAATTATGACCCTCGACAATGAAATGATAGCATGGAAATATCTTCTTCCAGCACTCGTAGAGCGATGCAGACAATGGAGACATCGCGACGACTGCGAATATAAATCTTGCGGAATACCAACCTCCTTGGACTATGACAAAAGCCCAATCCGCAGCTGTGGCCAAGGGAAGAACCTTGGATCTTTCTGCGATAACAAGGACTGGAAAGACCTTGCCCCGTTCGTCACACGCATGTCGTTGAGTCCTTTGTTCGCAGTGTCGTACCTGGATCGAATTTGTGGCGCTGTATTGGAAGAGATAGAAAAGGATCTAAAGACAGTTATGAGTCACGGCACCGAAAGCTGCGCTCATTGTGATGGGTTTGGGAAACCCAAGCTTCTGTTGTGCAGTGCATGTAAGCAGGTGTCCTATTGCTCAGTATCTTGTCAGAAGGCTGCTTGGAAGACTCACAAAAGCGACTGCAAGTTGTACTCCAAGTGATTTCGCACCACATGTGAAAGTAGAGTTCTTCATCTTGAACAATCGTTGTATTCATTAATGCAGTTGATATACTTATAGCTGCGCTTCCTTGTAACAGCCTCGAGGTGCCAATAAAACCAGTGCTTGTTGATATTGCGTTTTTACTAGAAATACAGGCAGCATCAAGCCTCAAAAGAGTAGCTTGTGTAGATCGAAATTGGTATATAGTATATCCGATGAGCATTTATACTTCAAAACACGTAGATGTAATATAGTACTGCAGTGTGTATACAATTGTAGAAAGAATAGTGAGTACCAAGAAGGATCGATAGCAAGAGAAACGGGGATCAGCAACTCGATGGACCTGGAGCACCGAATCTCTGTAATCAAAACACTCCGCGCGTCCAGAAGCTTGGGATCGTCTTGGTGCACTCCTCGAGGTACCAATACCTAATCGGCTCCTTCTTACCCTTGCCCTTCTTCTTTTTCTTCTTCTCGCCAGGCTCGAGATCTTGTACCCTCGCGAGCTGAGTCCAAGTAGCCGCGAATCCCAGTCCGCTAACCACCGATTCCAGAGTGGACGGGTCGACGAGGACGGTGATATCGTCGTGTAGTGGGTCATGGGACTTGAGTCCCTCCGCTGGAGGATCAGGTGCAGCAGGGGCGACTGTGGTTTCATTGGGATCAACGACAGGTCCACGAGAGCTCGCCAGGATCTTTGGCTTCGCCATGTGTGGGATCTCTCCCGCCTCCCAGTCAAGCCAGGGGCTCAGCACGACCTTCGCGAACCTTCGTTCGAGCTCAGCATCGACTGAGTCTGCGTTTGGTTCACTGGCATGTGCACTCTTGGGAATGTTTGCAGGAGGTGGGATGATAGCTTTGACGCGGCGCATCGACTGCTCTACAATGCCAGTGGTATGTGTGATTGGGAGTGCAGTGGGACCGAGGAGAGGCATGAGTGACTTGGCAGGAGGGGGAGCCCACGCGGTTATATCAGCATCCGCGCTGGGGGAGCCCCACCCAGTCTCGGCTGATAGGTCAATCGTTCCCCAAGCACCAGAATTTTCCGTATTACCCCAACCGCCAGTCGTGGAGCTACCCCAGCCTTCATCCTGAGTTTGAGAGCTATTAGACGTATCATTTGTAGGGACTTCTTCCATAACCACGTCCTCGACTTTAGCCGGCGTCTCCTCATCGATCTTCTGCCTCTTGGTCTGCCTATCCTCATGCGAGTCTTCAACATCGAGATTTGCTATAATCCTCTTATATCCTTCAGCATTACGTCCCCAACACTCGGCCGATCCTTCGCTAAAATCATCCGGCCAAAGTTTCGCGATCTTGCCTATCATCGGCAGCTCGATCGATGCAAGATCAATGACCTGCAATGCACGTTTGAAACCTCGTTCGGACTCGGGAAAGACGCGATTTCGGATGAGAAAGTCGATGAAGAAGCGAAGGATGCGCGGGATGTTCTCAAGATTGGGTTCTGCCCTGGACAATACTATTAGAGCAGATTAAAGTTGCGACAAATCGAGAACGAACCAGATGTAGCCTTTATTCGTGCAGTAGCTCGAAAGGTAGATCTTGAGGGCCTTTTCAGGTTTGTCCAGGAATAAGAAAGCCCGTTCTTCTTCCTTGGAAAGTTCTTCGATACGCGGAACCTGTTCGTCAACAGCAATAGTCGACGCAGCACCATTCATATCTGCATCTATATCACCGTCTTCGGACATGTCGTCGTTTTCTTCCCGGAACTCTTCTTCATCAGCATCTTTCTTCTTTTTCTTAGCGGAGACGACATTCTCAGGTACGCCAATGAATTTACGGAACTACAGGAAGGAAATGAAAGGGATGTCCGCGATCGATAGTTTGGCATACTCACCTGTTGGAACAAATCGATAACACCAGTTAGCGGCTGTGGAGGCGGCCATGGACGACCGTTCCTAAAGTCGGTAGCGGCGTGATGGAGTTTGTCAATGCGCGGTTGATGACTGCAACGACGCGAAAGAAACTCAAAGAACGATTGAAGCTCGCAGATATTGAACGTACGGATCAATAGGTAACACGTTCCTCGTCGATTCCTTGTCTTCCCATTCCTCCCAAATGCTTAGTTTCTTCCCTAACCCACCGACCCTCTTTACTTTCTCTTGCTCCAACTTCCTCTTCAGCCGTTTAGTGTTAGTCTTGCACACATCGGTCGTATGGCTGTGTTTTAGTACGACAGTAGGGATTCCACGAGTATCCACTTCTTGGTCACCGGGGCCTGGTGCTACCTGGATACCATACTCCGTGAAATCCTTGAACGGGACGATCTTGACCCCTGATGGTGGTGCTGGAAAAGGTGGAAACGTAAACAAGTATTTGCCGGCAGTTTCTTGAGTTTCAGCAGCAGCAGCAGTAGTAGTAGTAGTCATGGCGGGTGAAAACAACTGAGGAAAAGAAAGGGATGAAAACCGTCAATAACTGCGTTTAAATGCTCTATACATTTACTTGCACATCGCGGCGTCTTGCTACACGCTTCGTCGGTTATCACCGGGGCGCGTTTAACTCTAAGTTCCCTCAGCGTCTGTTATACGAAATTGTTGGAATCCTTAGGAGATATTTCGATGGTGATACAGTGAAAGTAATCTTGAAATCCTTAGCACTTATCGTGGAAGAAAATTTGGTACAAGTTGAAGGGGGTTCAACGGTCAATTTAATTTTGACATAATGATGACATAATAACCCGGGCCGATTATCATCGAGCGTCGTCCTTCAGCCTCACTGCTATGTCAGTTTGCAGTCAGTATATAAACTCAAAATAATAAGTTCGAGCATATAAGAGAGTGATACTGAATATAAAATGCGAACATTATTGTATCTTATGCCTTTAAGAAGAATTCTATCCCTGCATTGAGTAAGGGACATGTTCCTGCCAGTGATACCATGTGAGCAATTTACCTGTGCAGGCATGGAAATGTGATTAGTTTGAGGATTAAATTAATGCTACCTTGAGAGAAGTTTCTGGTAGACAAGATTTGGAATTATTACATTGGAGAAATGTTGTTAGTTCACATCCAATAACTGACCTAATATGGAAGTCAAGCTGTACATTTGAGAGATGGTGGCGTATCACCATTACTTACGTTCCACCATTAAAATGATCTAATGCTCCAGGGAACTAGAAACGTAGAGCAGCTTTTTTCCCCTATGGTTTGAGATTAAACGAACATCTGGGAAATTGAAGAGTAGAATGGCTTCATAGTCACTAGCAGACGCCTTGGATTATGACGGAGAATATCGACCACTAATGATGAATGACTTAGGTTTGATGTTTTAGAGATGCCTTAGCTACTAGAGGGTGGTAAATCCTATGCAGATCAGATAAAATATAATGGTGTTAAAAACGAATTGTTCTGGTTTCCGAGTATTTTCCAAACGGTGAGAATCGAATATTACATAGTGTAAGTCACAACGAGATAAGAAACAAAGTTTAGCGCCGAGGAACGTTGGCGCGAAACAAAATATAATATTGATGCCAGTTTGCTTATAGCTTCTCCCTATCCGGTTCGGCTCTAAAAGTCTGTATTCATCCAGCAGCATTCTCCCTCTTTTACGCGAGCGTGACAGCCTCCCACAATGCTGTACAAACGCTATAATAACGAGGATAATAGGGCGCGAATATCGCGTGGCTACAATGAGTTTTTCATTGAACGAGGCGAGGGCATTGTCCACGTGATGACCCTGAAGGCAAACGCGTGTGTGCGTGGGAATGTGACGCCTGGAGTCCCTCTCATCGTCGAATCCTTTTCAACTCGACTTGCGTTGGACTCTGCGCAATCGTTTCTCGCACTTCACATCATGGTCTTTGGATTCTTTACTCGGAAAGCGCAGACGCCGGTCCAGACCCCGCCCGAATCACTCTCCGCCCCCGCCGAGTCGTCTGGAACAGACTCGACGCGCCAACAACTTCGAACTCCATCGCCCTCCATCGCCTCTGAAACCATCGGCAAGCAACGTTCTCCCTCCCAACTCCAAGATGCCGCCTCGCCATTTGCCATCCCGCCGATAACACCCTCTCCCCCGCCGTCGTCGGAGCTCGTGATCGACCCCGTCCCCCTGCACGTCCTCATCTCTTCCGTGCCGCCCCAGACACTGCACGCCTACGCCCTATCGCACCTCATCCCACCCAGTCACGCGCACCCGCTCTCTCCGCTGATCTCTCCCGCGTCGCCCCCGATCTCTCCGCCGTCGCCGCGCACGTTGACGGTGCTCACCTCTTTCTTTGCAGCACTCGCCCCTCCCCCAAAGCTGCACTGTGTTCGCTGCCATAAGGGTTACTTTGAGCTCGAGAATAGCGATCGCAGCTGTGTCGTCGCACATGACGATGAGAGTGCTGAGGTAGAACGGGTGGGAATAGCTAACTCAAAGGGAGGGACGGAGTACGAGACGCTCTGGGGGTGCTGTGGGCAGACAGTCGAGGGCGACGGCGATATGGGTCCTCCTGATGGCTGGTGCTACGAGGGAAAACATACGGTGCGCTTTACTTGTGATTTGCTTGATTTTCCTAACAGCTTTACAGACTGATCCAAAACGAGCGCGCTTCCGGGCCGACTCGACACTGCAAGACGACAAGCTCACGACCTGTGCACGCATGCGGTGCCACGACCCGCCGCCTGCTCGCTCCTCGCGAGGACGGAAACGCGGACGCGTCGAGTTTGACGTCGAGAGCCAAGGCAGTTCCATCGAGGAGGGCAGTACGAGCAAGAAAGCTCGTCGAGGGAGAAAGAAAGCCCAGCCCGAAGAAGAGGAAGAATCAAGCGATAACGAAAACGAGATGGACATCGACGACCCCTTACCTTCATCCCCACCCACGCCCAAATCGCCCAAAGCTAAACCCAAACCCAAATTGCGATCAAAACCCACCACCACCAAAGCCAAGAGCCCGCTTTCTGCGTCGTTCGTCGCAGACTCACAACCACCATTCCAGCCGTCTGCATCGCCCACCCCCAGTGGGAAGGTTCCCATCGTGGAAGTCGCGTCCCGGAGCTCGTCTCCTGCACGCAAGACCTCAGTGCTCCCTATCAAAGAAGGGCTGAAATCCCGCACGTCATTGACCGGGATCAAAGGCAATGGTCTGCCTGCGTGGCCGCCGAAACCAGCATCTTCAGCGTCGATATTGGAAAAGGCGGCTGCTTCAACTTCCAATACTATCACCAACGAGAATTCCACCACCATCACCACTACTACCACAACTACCGCCGCCGCCTCTTCTTCCTCGACAACACCATCAGCTCTGAAAGTCCGCAATGTAGGCGCCGCCAAAACCGTCGTAAAGCCCAAGTCCAAATCGCACAAAGCAAAGACGGGGTCGACATCTACTGTTGCTTCTGCACCAGACGACGACGTACCCACCTCGATATCAGCACCGAAGAAACCCAGACCAAGAGCAAAGTACAAGTCGCGGGCCATCATCGAAGATTCGTCTGACATCGAGATGGCCGCTGATGAGCCTTCTGGTTCGGGGTCCATTGTTGCTGTTAAACCCGATTCGATAGTCAAACCAACACCTTCCAAACCAGCTTCTTCTTCCGCTAAACAAGCATCCACCGTAAAACCCAAGTCAAGCTCAAGCTCATTGCGTGCCACAGCTTCCGATGCCAAACCGGCGGTGGTATCAGACAGCGACACCTCCCCTGGCCGGCCGAAGCGCACCATCGTGCGTCCTAAGCGGCTGAGTGAGATGGTAGAGTCGAGTATTGATGGGGAGCGGAATTAGGGGCGGTGAGGAGCTCGTTCGAAGTTTTCGGGCTTTGCTGAGTTCACCATTGAACTTCTGCCTCTGCGATTTGACGTGCAGGTGACTCGACTTACAGTATACGCAAGGTGGACTGGGATATTGGTCCTAAGCTAGTGCCGTGTATCATTCAGACACGACCAGTCACATTCACGCAGTCGCATCCAGTTACTTCCCAGCTCACGCTGTGTGGGTGTTTGTCGATCTAGTGTCTGCACTGATTTCGTTGGACTCCCCAGGATCCTGCTCGTTTCGATTTTCATTGGATATTTATCTTCGTCTGCGACGAGGTTGCTGTCTATTTATTGTTTTTCTTCTTCTCTTCTGCCGTATTTGTGTTTTCGCTTTTTTCTTCAAGGTTATAATATGCTTTCCTGCTCTATCCCCTTATCATTGCGTCTAAATGACGGCCACTCTCCTTCTCCTTATTCCATCCCGGTCTCCCTACTTCCTACGGCTTTCTCCATCGCCATCGCTCCTCCCGTTCTTTGACACCTCATCACATACATACATAACTTTCCTTCAGCCCAAAGTAGTAGCACTAATAACCCCCACGCTCCCTATCATTCCTTTCTTCTCCCTCCATATCGTCTAGCTATATCGATAAAGACGCTGTACCAGTAATTGATCCTCGATATAAAAGCACTGTATACACTACCCACCTTCCAATAGCATCTGTTTAAAATCTATTTCTGGGGCGAAGTTGGGTAATTGTGTACAGCCACTTATTCCTCCCCATGAAATCCCCAAGAAACATGTGCTCAATTTTTACCATCTCTTCAAAATAAATTTGAACCTGCATGCTTCGTCCATTGCACCATGTAGTAGTCAACTAGAGATAAGATAAATGACATGCAGCGAGCTTGAGACTAACGCACTGTAGCTACCAAATCAACCCTAGTAACATATTATTGAACTTAATAGTTGTTAGACCTCACCTAAAATTGAACCTTGATCTTGAAAGTGGATCCTTCAGTGCATATAAATATCGCCTTTATTCTGCGCATACATCAGCAATTTGTCCAAAAAGTTGCCGGCATTTCAAGGATTTTCCGCGTTTTTCGGGTTTCAGAGACTTGAAATCTAAAAAACTATTGAAAACGTGGCCCGTTTTTGTACGAATTGCTAATTTATATATAGTTGTATGCATATTTCCCTGTAATAATTAGTATACATACTCAGAAGGAAATGAGCCCTAATAAATAAGATGCAAGTTTCGAGGCAAAGGTTACAATGGTTCACGCTATTCTAATTATAGTACTGATGCAGCCATATGGCAACAGCGTTCAAGCGCGTATTTGCTGATTAAGATCAGTTGGTAGTGACACGAGTGACAGGCATAACTTTTTCTTCCACCCCCACATCCAATTGCTCAATCTGCTTATTCTTTGATTGGAACAGACTGTACACCTGCAAGGTTTGATAATTTCAATGTAAACTTTAATGGAGACTCATTGTAAAATGCAACTGGCCTTTCTCTCCTATAGAACTGGTTCCCAAAAGATAAATCATAGACCTATTGCCCCAATGGCTGAGAAAGATGTCTCTCAGGAAGCTCAAGAACTGTCTGAACCTTCTAGTGAAAGGCTACAAAAAACTTTGGCTGGACATACAACTGGGGTCACCTGTGTAGCATATTCTCCAGATGGCAAATATATTGCTTCAGGTGATAAGGCTGGAACAATCAATGTATGGAATGCAGATATTAGCATGAAGGAGGACAATCCAATATACTCAATTGAAGGCCATAAAGTTTTGGTTAGCTCAGTACACTACTCTCCTGATGGCACAAGTATTCTCTCTAGTGCTCATGACAATACACTATGCATCTGGGATGCGAATAATGGCCAGATACTTGGAGAGCCTCTGAAGGGACATACAGATATGGTCTATTCTGCTACATATTCCCCTGATGGTAAAACTATAGTCTCAGGGTCTAGGGATCACACTATCAGGGTATGGAATGTGAAAAGCAGAGAAACAATTCTTGGTCCACTTGAGGGCCATACAGAAGCTGTCTGCTCTGTTTTGTACTCTCCAGATGGCCAGCATATAGCTTCCACATCTTATGATTATACAATAAGAATCTGGGATGCAAAAACTGGAGAACTTTTGGTTGCACCTTTGTCACAACCTCATGGTATCTATACTTCTACATACTTGCCTGATGGTAAACTCTTTGCTGCAGGATGTAATGATAACAATATCTACATATGGGATTTACAGACCAGGTCACATAGCATAGAGCCATTAAAAGGTCACTCTGGATTTGTTGATTGTGTGTCAATCTCCCCAAATGGAAAATATCTAGTCTCTTGCTCTCAGGATTGTACTGTCAGAATTTGGGACTTAGAAACTGGAAAACAAGCAACCCCATCCCTAGTATTTGAACATCAAATGCATACTATAGCATATTCACCTGATGGAGAACACATTGTCTCAGGCTCAGAAGATAATAGAGTTCAAATATGGGATGCACAGATTCCAGGTCTGTACATCTTGTTCAGTTCAGAATGGAATTAATTTTTTCAATTTTTTTAAATTATGATTTGTGATTATAGAGCTGGATAGCCTATTCCTTTTAGTAAGGTTATTAGCACTTGCTATTTTTCATTAGCCCTTATTGTTATATTTTAGCAAAATGCATCTCAAGTACCCAACTTGAATGGATCAAGCATATCCAAGTCTAGTAATACCAGTACTTCTTCTTTGGTAGATGTGGAAATAAAAGGGAGTGTTGATGAGTTCTTTAAAGTATATTCACTCTTTCTTTGGATAACCACTTTCTTATCCCTATGCTTTACTCAGGTTCCAGCCAGCACAGAATCTTTGTCAGTGATGGGTGGACCATCAGATGAAGCACAGTCCAAGAAGAACAAAGAAAGTGGCAGAAATCAAGGGCCAGTACTTTCTGGGCCTCTAGAGAACCTTGTGGCTAGAGAGGAAGTATTCCCCATTGTTAGAAATAACAAATCTAAAAGATATCAAGATGATGAATCAGATCATGTCTGCATTGGAATGGCTGAATCTGCAGCTCCTGCTCGACACCATTATGTAAGTTTGCATTGTATTTGCAGATTCTACCATATTGATCAGCTTTTCAGTCTGAGTTTGCTGCACTTGAAGCAAGAGATTCAATTACAGAAAGTGATAGCAATAAATCATGGAAGTGGAGCTGTGTACTGTGTGGTTTAAACCTTTTCTAAGAATCAATCTACATACAGGATATCACTGTACTGTATTTCTTCTATGAGTGTCATATTATCACTTTAACTGTACAGCTTCAGAGCTCATGACATGATAGAATTGAGTGATATGATAAGAAGATTTCGGAATGTTCGTGCAGGCGTTGAAACATAGAGCAGTCTGCTCCGTCCTTCAAAGACCAGAGTGCTTCAGTAGCATCAGAGTGGCGTCTTCAGTCTCGAGATGTATAGAGAAAAACGCGTCGCAAGCATTATGATCGGCAGAATTACGTAGGAAGCAAGCAGCATGGATTGCGGGTGTTTTTAGGCATTTGTGTGAGAACGAGAGGCATCCGCAAAGAGAAGAACAAAATCTCAAATCTCCGAAAGTGGAGCCTGTGGAGCTATCAAGAATGTTAAGGCCGCTCGCCGTTCTCAGCGTATGAAGGACCCAGAGAGAGAATTGCGGATGACCGCTGCCAACAGACTACATAAGGAATAATAATTCTATTTACCTGATCTCTTGCCAATCTAAACGATCATGAACAATTTTATATATTCTACCAATTCTATTTAAATTATGTGCGTGCAGCTAGACACAAAGTCTTAATAATATAATAATCAATCGATCATTATTTCATATAAGTTTGACTTCCAGGCGGCCTT
>ML213591.1:2374887-2519034 GCA_004379715.1 Crucibulum laeve
CGCGTCAATAAACCAAAATACAGCCGCATGAAGACGCAGTTCCGTCGTCCGATGACTCCGTCGAGGGCACCTTTGCAGTGACCACTGGCTTACCTTCCTTTATCGCCCCTAAAGTACTTTCAAACTTGGAGGCCTCGCACCTATTTAGATACTTAGTGCGATGTTTGAAGACCCCTATATAAAGTTCTTTGGCGACTTCTCCCAGAATGGATACTTTGGCAGCAACATCAATAATAAATACTGGATTTACTCATTCAAATTGTCCCATATAACTGCGTCCCGGAATAGTCGTATATTAGCACAGTGTTGGAATCTAAAGAGGGTTTTCAAAGGGCATGTACCGATTATACCCTACCGTTAATAGTGTGCATGCGTCTAGACTCTAGACTCACGCGATATGCGTACGACTCCACAACGCGGTCACGGGATAACTTCTTTTGACTTTTGAGTATCTTAACAACTTAAGAATGAATATTGATCAAAATTACTCTATTTCTCTCAAGTTGAAGGATGAGAAAGATTCGCATTGTTAATATTTTTTTTCAGTGTTGAAAATGAATACTTACGTACATTTTATCGATGTACTTAAACTTTAAGGGGGACTCAAGATGGAATTAAAAGAAGCGTAAGTCCTCTGAAAATGAGGCCTGCAGGGTAAGAAACTGGCGGTTGATTGGAGGTGAAGGTGCCCAGGGCAAGGCTAGGGCATCTATATTATCATCAACGGACAATGACTCGTTAATACAATCATCAATGGCGATATTAATGATTTCATTGTGGACGCTCGTGACTGTGAGAAAGACTTCCCCAATGCAATTTCGCCCTTACAAGGCGGCTTTCTCTGTAACCGCTTTCTCCCCAAACGCTCACGCATCCCGTACCTAATTCGCCTTGTTTATGGACTTTTTCTTGTCTTATCTCTCTTGAATTTACTCCGGGCGGCTCATAGGCTCGAGGATATCAAGGAAAATCTGCAGAGGAAGGTCAGGAATCATCAGCAGGATCTCTATCAAGTCGAGGGCGACGGAGGGCAGGGAATAATATCTGATATTTCGCTGGCAAGAATGACGACGCCAATCTTAAGAACTAATACTATGAACAGCAGAAGACGAACGACTTATGACAAGGTACGAGTGTGGTGACCGGCGACCTTTGGAGCGGCCAAAGTTTATTAACGTTCATGACTAAATCGACAGACGTCTTACGGAACGATACCAACCTCACTTTCTCCAACGGATTCATTACCCACACTCATCCAGTCGACTTCAAACATGTCCAATTCGTCAAGCTCACCACCGCAGCCAACGACACCACCGCGACCA
Organism: Crucibulum laeve; assembly: GCA_004379715.1. NCBI lineage: Eukaryota > Fungi > Basidiomycota > Agaricomycetes > Agaricales > Nidulariaceae > Crucibulum > Crucibulum laeve. The sequence goes on from ML213591.1 coordinate 2,376,210, forward strand.
AGCCGATCGCGAACCCGGTATGGCGACATCGGTCGTGTGCCGTTGCACCGGAGAGGAACGTCTAAGACTTACGAGCGTCTCGAAGATCTGTTGAAGGAAGCGGGGTACAAGGAAACTCGCATATTTACCCCGGAAGGAGAGCGCACAGAGGCTGCAGCGCAGCACAATGCCAGCGCCAAAAGCATCGGTATGCAAGAGGAGAGGCGATCGAGCATGCGAGATGGCGTCGGTGCCGTGGTTGGATTTCTCGCGGGATTGATGCCCGGTACCACCGTAAGTCGCCCAACGAGTGCCATGGGCCTCCATGATGCTCCGGAGGACGACTTTCTGCGACCACCTTCTCCCCGCGCCTATTCACCTCCCGGGTCTCCTCTCGCCCACCGTCAGTCGCAGAAGCAAAAAGCCAAGACTTCCCCCACCAGTGATTCTACCACCCCGACTAACATGTACTCACCGTCTCTCGAGAGTCTTGGCGACGCGCTCACCCCGCGCACCGGTGGGCACAACCTCCCCTCGCGTTCCACGACACCGGGTATCCCACCCACCCAGTCGGACTACCAGCAGCATTTGTCGCACCGGGTGTCGGGCCAGAACCTATCTGCCGCCCAGCGTCACCTGCAAAAACAGGCCTCTCGCGCCTCGTTGCATCACCCCGTGCCCTTCAGCCCATTGACATCCTCAAGCTCCATGGCCCATCCACGACCCTCACGTGCTGGAGCGTATCTACGCCACATGTCTTCTACGCCCAATATGCCTTTACGGCCCAGCTCGACGCCTGCCCATCGGTCAAGGAACACGATTGTGCTGAATGACAGTGATAATGAGGAAGTAGGTGGAGGATATGGACGAAGAGGCAATGGAGAAGGGGAGGAGGATCCTCAACCACCGCTTCCTTTGACATGGCTGGAGACTGTTGCACGTGCTGTTCTTTTCGGAGGAGCTGGTGCTTATGCCGGTGGACCTTCTAATGCTCCAGCACCCAAGAAGAAACCGGAGCTAAACCAAGATACTCGAGGGCGTCCACAGACCCTTCGGGCGACTCGCAGCTCGATCTCACAGCGTCGGCGTTCGAAACCTCCTCGTGCACGTGTTGGACTCTCAGATCAGACGAACCATGGACGAGAAGGATTCCTCGCACCGCCGCCTCTTCTTCTCATGCAGCTTGGGAGAGGCCGGGCGGGGAGAAGTGAGGGCGAAATCTCTCAGACAAGGGTTACATGTAGAAGTGCACCTGGAAGTCGGGCTACATCTGCAGTGAGAGGCGAGGACAGAAGGGAAAAGGCATTCATTAATGCTGTAAAGGAACGGGGAAGGGATCGACGGAGGAAGGATTCCGATCGATTACCCAGTTTGGCGAAAACACAGACTGAAGGTGATTCTTGGGTTCAGGAAAGAGAGAAGGGGAAGAAAAGCACTGGCGGGAGAGCAGGAAACAGGTATCTTAGCGGCTGGGGTATGGGTGAAGAATCAGATGACGAGTCAGACGAAGACGGCGAACATCATACAGCAAGCTCCGAAGATGAAGACGGCGAATTGGACCTAGCTCGAATACTGGTCCCACCAAAGAGGCAGAACTCGATTAAGAGCCTGCGGAAGCACCTAACTGCTGAGGCTGGAGGCTCGAATTCCCGTGCAAGCCTTATGCGTGTGCCTTCGAATGCCCGCGTAAGTCAGGGTATGAGTGTGATCCCAGCCTCCGCGAATCGGAGTAATAGTCTCGTCCAGCGTCGGAGGGTGGAGGAAGATTGGGATGGGGAAGAGAATGGGGGAGAGGATTGGGGGCGGGGGTGGGCGAAGAGGGGGACTGTGAGACGCCCTTCTGAAGACGACGACGAGTTTGCTGGGTTTTTAGGGGAGGAGAGGGATAGGGATAGGAAGGGCTTTACGGGGAGTGGAAGAAGCGGAACGAAGAATCGACTTGGCGTACCTGGCAACTGGAATCTCATTGGCAACGGCTCGTAATTTGAACTCAAATGATTTCGCCTGGCTCTTTTCTTTCAACCTCGGCAAGATATGTGGAAGAAAGGGTCTCTTAAATTATCCCACCACCTCAATGCATCACCCCACACAAAATTTCGCATCGACACGACTGGCCATAACAATGACTTATGCATTTTTAACGCTTTCTTTTCTTTTCCCTTTATTCATTCAATGTAGCATTTTTCGTCCCATCATCACCCAATCATCCAAGCATACAATCATTCGACCTCCAACTAGGAATCACAGTCATTATAATGTAACGGTTTATACGCCGCCTACCCTACACTCCTTCAATCCTCATCTTAATCGTTACTTTTCCCTATTTTGATCATACACGTCATACAACTGCATACATCATCCCTCTATTCTTTTGGAACTCGAATGGTTGGTGACCAAACCAATAGTAACTATGTAGTCTGCTGTACAATTTAGTAGGACATCATGAATACAAATCCAGAACTATCCATTTGAGCAGGGTGATTGGAGGATATTATGTACATTGTGAGCATGTTCGTTCGATTATAGTGTGGTATGATACTCTACATGCATACATGGCGGGGGCAAGAATTCGTGAGTACATGGTGAGTATAGGAGAGATACAACAATAGATACATCAAGTGATACAACAGATCCAAGAGAATATGTCGATTGTGCGTATAGCGAGTATTGCAATAAGGTTCTAGGATGGTATCAAGAAACGACAGTCCAGAAACTGGGAACGGTCATGCACAGCTCCTCCATATACCAATAACTCGTCGGAGTTTTCTTCCCCTTGCTCTTGCTCCTCTTCCTCCTTTCCGTAGTCTTAGTCTTCTCCTCGGGATCCACATCTTCCCTCCGAGCAAGCTGCACCCACGTCCCCGCCATTCCCATCCCTTCACACAGGGCGCTAAGCACAGAAGGATGCACGAGAAGCGTGATATCATCGTTTTCGGGATCGTGTGGCTTCAGTTTACTCTCGACGACGGGTGCCTTCTGGTCTGGTTGAACAGCAGTGCCAGAAGGTGCAGTTAAGATGGTAGGTACTGCGAGCTCGGGCATCTCGCCACCGTCGTTCCAGTCGGTCCATGGTGTAAGGATGATCTTAGCAAAACGCCGTTCGAGCTCGAGTTCGACTGCGTCTGGCTCAAGGTGATTGGAGACGGGGGATTTGGGGACGTGCGCGAGAGGACCGGCGAAAGACTTGATGCGTCGCATCGAACTTTCGAAGACGCCAGAGACGTGGGTGAGTGGAAGAGCGGTAGGGCCAAGGAGGGGAAGGAGAGAATATTGTTTGGGCAACCAGATATCCACTGATGAGGAGGAAGGCTGATTATCATCAAAGCGGAAGGAGGACGGATCGTAGTCATCCCTGTGGAAATTGACGTTCCCATCGAGATTATCCTCCAAGATCTCCTTCAGTGTCTCTCCAACGGGAATATCCGCGGGCTTTATGAACTCCACATTCGCAGCCTTGAGCTCCTCTTCGAACTTTTGCACGTCGTTCTCAATGGGTAACTCGATAGCGAATTTCTTGAAGCTCCCGAAACAGCTGGTGCACGCGAGACTGAACTCGTCAGGCAGGTATTTGGCAACTATAGATGTGAGAGGGAGTTCCGTGAAGGCTAACTTGACGATTTCGAGGGCACGACGGAGACCACGCTCGTGTGTGGATTCAGGAAGGACGCGGTTTCGGAGTAGGAAGTTGAAGAAAAAGGTGAGTATACGAGGAAGGAATTCGAGGTATCGGTCGGTCCTAGTGATAATATAGTCAGTAAAACTTATATAGTGAATATAAAAGACGATACTAACCAGATCAATCCTTCTTTTCTCATATAAGATGAAAAGAACACCTTCGTCATCGTTTCTGGATCGTCTAAGAACGTAACGAGCTTCTCCTCCTTCCTCGCGTTCTCGTCGTCAAGTAGCTTCCTCACAGCCTCATCGCTGTCCACCGGAACGGGTTCCTCTCCATAATACGCGTACGGAGGACGAGTACGGAAGCGCGCTGGATATCGCTTGCGGTTTTCGGGCTCTGTATGAACCTCATTGACGGCGAGATTAGGGTTGGAGTCATAAGGTGATTCGAATTCGTCCTCGTCGTCAGACATAACTTCGTCGGAACCTTCGTTGAGTGGAGGCTGGGGTCTATCCGTGCGGTTCCAGATAGGAGTGACGCCTAGCAGACCGACGAAGATACGGAACTGTTCAGAGGCAAATGAGTAAAAATCGCAGACGAAACAAGACCCACAAAGAACCTGATCCCAGAGATAAAGGATGCGAGACTGTAGAGGAGGCCATGGACGTCCCAGACGGAAATCGGTGGCAGCTTGGTACATTCTATCGATACGAGTGGCTTGGCTGAGAAGCGACTTGTAAGGACTAATTAGATCTATCGTCGCGCAAAACACGTACGGATTGTAAGCATGGCTCGTTACGCGCAGATCCTCTCCCTCATCCCATTGCTCCCACCACTCCCTTCTCATATAAACGCGATGCGGTCGAGAAGACGGCATCGTCCTCGAAGGCGGCATCGCTGCTGGTGGCTCCGCCGCTTGATGCCTCTTGCGTTTCGCATCGGACTTGCACTCGTCTGTCTCGTGTGGTACGCGTAGCGTGACAGTCGGTACACCTAGCCCATCCACTTCTTCGCCGTCGTCGCTCGAGAAAATTTGGATCCCTGCCTCTTTGAAGTCCTTGAAAGGGATGATCGTCGCGCCTTGGGGTACTGGGGGGAACGGCGGATATTTGATGATCGGTCCATCCTTGGGTTTTATACGAGTAGCAGAGGGAATAGATTTCTCTTGATCCTGGGGGACGGCCATGGTAGAGATACGCGATGTAAAATCGACATGATTGAGAGTTCTTCGACTTTTATTCGATGCCCTTTCAGAACGCGTTGGTCATGTCTGTTCTAAATTAGGATACAGTAAATTTGAACAAACGACGCCGCCTTCCTTTCTGCTTTATTTCATGTCCTGTCCTGTCCCTCTCCAGTCTTCCGACGTTCTAATTCACAGAGAACGTTCACATATACCCGTTTTTAGTCGTATCATCTCTGTGTTGTGATCCATCGCGAGCAATCTAGAACGCAACAGAATTCGAGTTTATGAAAATTTGACGGCGAAGTTGGACCATCCGAGCCTTGGGGATTGCATCGATTATAGCTAATTACAGTGAATTGGCATACTTGTGCATTGAAGACAGGGAAGCTGAAGAAAGATGCATACTATGAGGTTTAAATGCATGTCACATTTGGAGAAGACCTTAGAACGTTTCCTCGACACTAAAACCAGAAGACATTTGAATCTTCGTACCCTTCAAAATTACTTCGAGCCATGGGGTGAATTGGGTCTGTAAATCTCGGACATTCACCGTTGCTCTCTGGTCGGCTATGCTCATTACTTTTGCTCTTGTGGCCACGGTAACTACAACAACGGTTGTTTAACGGAGAAATAGAACTCAACTCACACTGAAAACATCTCTTCAAATCGGATCCTGGCTACCTTGCCAAGGCTTAGCCAAGGCATTTTTGTAGCCTTATTGAAACGGGCAGTATACAATTATATATAGAACGCTTATACGCTCGTGTAGAGCATCTCTGCTTCGACTTCTTGACCTTAGCTGGCAACTCCTCTACTCTCGGGCGCCGCAGCGCAAACCCAAAGATTCTCTTCTCGGTAAGTCAACGATGCCATGTTTCCTGCTAGAACACCTGATCTTCGACGGATCGCCACTGCTCTCGTGGTAATAAATCCCGAGCCGCACCGACAACGCTCTTGACAGTTTAATGCTCTCGATTTATCCGTCTCCCGCAATATAAAACGGAAAGTAGTTGGTCATATGGGCCACCACGAATGATTCAAGGAGGGCCGCTGTCCCCCGCTCCTCGACATCAAGGTATCGATCGGGTCATGCTGATGAGGTTATTCCGTTTAAGAACTGTCGTCCTCGTCCATGTGTCGGCTCAATCCCGGAACAGTAAAAAACCCTTTTTGCTGATGATGAAAATCCTAATTATCTGCACCCTGAGGGTATAAAATGGAATGTCTCCCCCTAGGTAAATGCGTAGGACATGATGAAGCAAATTACTTCTGGTCTCGTTTTCGGCTCTCTTTTCCTCGCTTTGGCTGCCAATGCACAGCAGGCGGCTTGGGGTGCGGTAGCTTCCATCTCAATTCGCAAGAACATTCCACTCATCTTCCCGTAACAGGTCAGTGTGGAGGTCAAGGCTGGACAGGCGCCACCACTTGTGTATCTGGCTACACCTGCACATACTCCAGCAACTGGTACTCTCAGTGTCTGCCTGGGACTGCAGCACCAACCAGTAGTAGCAGCATTCCATCTGGCCCAACTAATACCACTAGCGCACCTACCACCACTCCTACCAGCGGCGGAACTGAGTTGCCTGCTGGTACTCTCGTTACTGGATGCACAGTTCCCGGAACTGTTGCAATCACTTTCGATGACGGTCCATACCAATGGACATCTGCTTTGATGTAAGTCTATTTTATGCATCGACATCGTTTCAAATCTAATGAAGTACACGAATGTAGCGACTCCCTCAACGCCGCTGGTGTCAAGGCTACATTCTTCATGTGTGGAAAACTCTACGGATGTATCTACGATTACGCATCCGTCGTCCAAAAGCACGTCGTCTGATAATGACTATTACTTACTCGTCTAACCTCTTACGTCTACAGGGCCTATAACAGTGGGCACCAGGTTGCAGCACACACCTGGTCCCACCCAGATCTTACCACTCTCAGCGCTGCCGATGTCACAACACAACTGACAAGGCTTGAGACTGCCTTTAAGAAAATCCTTGGCGTCAAGCCCAAGTGGATGCGCCCGCCTTACGGTGCCACCAACGCTGCTACCCTTTCAACACTCAAAGGCCTCGGCTACAAGGCCGTTACATGGAATCTTGACTCTGGTGACTGGAATGGTAAATATGCTTGCTATATTCTTGCCGGGATACTCTCGCTAACAGCCGCATTTCCATTACGCCAGGAAACTCCCTCGCCCAGTCCCAAGCCCTATTCAACAAACTCGGCAGCGACCCCAAGATTATCCCACTCGAGCACGATGCTCTCCAGGGCACTGCCCAGCAACTCGGACCATGGCTCATTACATGGGCGAAGAGCAAGAACTTGAAGATGGTTACCCTGTCCGAATGCTTGGGCGAGCCCATCCCCAGCGCACAATACACTGTTACCGGAGGTGCTGGAACCAAAGATAGCACTTGGGTATGCTAGATATTCTGATGTTATACAAGTAGCAAAGGCCAGAAATATATAATATTGAATACAAATGTAATGAACCGAGGAATAGGAATATATACTGAGAAACAGATATCAACAGGTAGATGATGCACGAGTAGATGAGGTAGGAAAGGAGCGACGTCCCAGTAAGATGGTTCCAAAGATAAGCAAGACCAAATAGAGTAGTAAATGGAAGAGATAGGAGGTATCCTCAAGGAGTGTAAGTCCGTGAAATCGTAACAAACTAAGTGAAAGAGAAAAGAAAGCACACAGATGGACAATGAATCATATACGGAAGGCAACAGGAGCCATGAATGAGCCTGCCTGCACGGCACCCTTGCCAATACTATTCGCAATCGCTCTCCTCTTATCTTCCCAGCTCTTCAACGCACGGAGAAGTTGAATGATCTTGTCGCGTTTCCCTAGTCTAACGTCGTTGATGCTGACACTACCCATCTTCACATCATTATCAAGTAGGAAGTCGAAGAGCTTGAAGAGGCCGTCAAGCTTGTCATCGTTCTCGTCTACGGGGAACGCTGAATCAGGAACGGGGGGAGATGTGGGACGACCTTTGATGGACTCTGCGAGACGAAGAAGGGCAAGACCGCCACACAGAGGACCATTGGGGTCGGTGATCTTCAAGGCACCCGGGAGATGCGAGTTCGCCCATTCGATCAAATCTTCTTCAACGGTGCTCTGAAATTATCATAAGTATTACCGCGTCATCTAGGCTAAAGAATTGATACATACCGGTGAACGCTGAACACTCAATCTACGAAGCTCTCTTGACGGTCTTGGAGGTACGGCCGCCTTCGGAGGCTTGGGAGTAGTAATTCCCGATGCAGTATCACCATTCCCGTTCTCTGTGAACAGAGAATCCAACGCTGCTTGTTGCTTTTTCTCATCATCACCAGGAATTCCCATGAGCACGCGTGCGTCGCGACTAGAGAGCTGATTGGGATTTTCTCTGCGAAGTGCCTTCTGCGTCGCATCACGAGCAGAAGGCGATGGTGGTCTCGGTGCTGGGTTCATGGTTTGGGCAACCACCAGTGGAATAGTAGGAATATTACACGATGAAACGACGGGTTCTGTTCCAAAAAAAGGTCAGTAAACAGTCTAATGGTAATATCATACTACGTACTGGTGTAGTCTCTCCCTATGGTAGCCTTCATGATTGCCTTCATCCATTCACGAACCACTGACTTCTCGTCAGAGCTGAAGTAGTGGGTCTTTTCCTGGTCATGGTCAATTCGGAATCCATAGCGACCAGGATCGACATTTTCATCCACGGTAACCTTGTAGCCGACAATGTCGATGTATCCCTTCAGTCGTGTCTCCTACATATATGGGTCAGAATATAGAACCGTTCGAAGATGCAAAGAATACTCACAGTCTTACTATTGCTCCGAAGACAATACATATGAGGACCCTTGAGAACGAAATAACGCATCTTCCAGCTATTATACCGATCGCCTTTCTTGCGCATCCAGCCACTGAAGTCTGGCTCGCCAATCTGGTCGAGGATGCTCTGTCCCTGCTTAACGGTTCCTGAAACGACACCATTCGCTACTTTGGCCGCGTCTGAAGATGGTCCATTTGCCACGGCTGAGGATGTACGCTTACGGAGAAGTGCGGGATCACGCTGCTCTTTCTCTTTGACTCTCTCCTTCTCCTTCTCTTCTTTCTTCTCTTCCTTCGATTCCTTCGGCGAGAAAACGCCTTTCTCTTTGAATTCTTTCGCTTTCGGGCTGGACTCGACTCCTCCAGAAGTACCTGGACGTTGAGATGAAGAGCTTGCCTTCCTAATACTTGAACCGTGCAGCCTTGGCAGAGTGAACATCGACGCCTTTTCAGAAAGAGTTCCATCTTCGCTGACCCTGTATTCAAGAATGAGAACAGTTATTGCAATAAGCACAGGGAAAGAACGAACCTGGGTGCTGGTTTCCTCCCTTTGCCAAGAGTACCACTAAATGTGGCTCCGAATATACTCAAGCGATCGCCACTTTTACCAGCATCAATACTCCTCTTACCCCGGGTGTGTCTGCTGGTAACACTCGCAGAATCCTTATCCTTTGGCTTTACATCCTTGTCCGCGTCCTTATCCTTGTCCGGGATGTCTTTCACAATCGGAGAACCATTAGCAGGAGAGTAGCTTTCCTTAGAATGATGTGAGGGTGCAGATGCGCCTGAGTCTTGCGAACGGCCCCAGATGCGCCGGCGAACGCTCTTAGGAGGAAGGGCTTCACCCTGAAATGACATGTTTAGTGACATACAGATAAAAATGAGGTCTATGAACAAACCTCGCTCATATGGCCTCGATCTTCGTCCTCGGCGCGTTCTGGAATGTCAGATATTGCTTTCGCGGAAGCTTTGAGAGCACCATCGCTGGGGGATTGGTTGAGCTGTACTGGTCGTTTCTGTAACACTCATATTAGTCCATATTACGGCGGTTGAACGAGGAAAACATACCATTGCTTTCATATCCTCGGCGTCACCAATGGCAACCCCAATAGTCTCTCCTTCACTAACAGAAGGCTCTTGTACCGCAGGACTCTGCTGCATTCCTCCAGCAAAACCAGGACCATAACCAAGAGGACTACCAAGAGAGCTCTGCATGCTCTGAGAATAGTTATGCATAGTGCTGCCTGGGAACGAATGATGCGATTGACTCTGACTCTGTGTCCTCGAATGCGTCTGACTCTGCGGAGTATAACCTTGTGCTTGGGGATATCCAAACTGGCTAGAGGTGTACTGGCTTTGTGGGAATAGTTGTGACTGCGGGAACACCTGTGTTTGTGAAACAGGCGTGCCAGCGAAAGGAGACGATGTCTCTGGATGATCAGAGTACACAATCGATGGCGGACGACGGAGGTCGGTGATAGCGTTGGCAATGCGCATGCGCTTGCCAAATGCCATAATACCAATTTCGGTCTTGAGGAGGTTTACATCAAGTTCGAGGAGGACATCGCCAGTAATTTCTTGTTCTATTAGTAGAATAAAATTAGATTCGAAGGTCTTCACAGAAGAAAAAGAACAGACCAGTGAACTTATCGCATACATCTTGATCAAAACCTTTACTCTTCAGCCAATCCACGACCTCATCGACCGTCCATTCGCTAGGATGTGTTTTCTCCTTCTCCTTATCTCCAGGTTTCTTGCTGCTTACCTCGCTCAAGCTGTCCACCAACGTTGCTTGTTGTGACGACGCTGTCAAAGGCGGCTGCTCGATAGCAACCTGCGGTGGAGGTGAAAACACCTGTGGGGTTGTTTCTTGCGTAGTCGAAGAGGTCGTTGAAGAAAGTAGAGAAATGGATGTTTGGCTGGCGGGAGCACTGCTCCTCTTGTCTACCTGTTCAGGGAGCTGTATAGGTGCACTGGCCACGCTCGAACCATTCATGGTCGGGGATGTAGGCGTCGGGAGAGACAGGCGCGCATCATTCGATTGTACCGAAGGTGCACTGAATGGGGTAGCGGCAGCCCTTGGGATATCACCTACAGTCCTCGGGATATCACCTACGATCTCAGGAGATTGGACGCGCGATGTATCAGCATACGGAAGTGGCGGAGACTGGATAGCAGGGAAGGACGATCTCGTCGCAGTGGCAGTCTGTACTTCAGCCTCATCCTTCTCTGGAATGATGAGGTCTTCTTCGGAGGCTGCTGCTGTGGCTGTGGCTGTAGATCCACCAGCAACTGTCGATTCAGCAGCAGCAGTTGCAGAAGACTCTTCCTTGCCATGACCAGTGCCATTCAATGCCTTCCCAGCCCCATCACTCTCCTCTTCGTCCTCTTCAGGAATAAACGGTTCGCGAGAGAATGCACTACGTCTCGTGTATCCCTCATCTTCTTCTTCATCGCTCTCATCACTTATCTCAACCTCGATAGGTGGTCTCCGTCTTGATGCTGAGTCATTGGACAGTGCCTCTAGTTTCTCGGCGTCCTCTACCGCCTTCCTCGCTCTCTCTGCCAACTTCTGCCTCGCCCCATTATGCCAGCCTTCTCCCTCTGCATCGTCGTCTCCATTCGCATCGATATCCGATATATCAAAATCAGTCTCATCGGTCTCACCCTCCTTGGTGCTTGCGAAACTGAAGCTCCTCGAGCCATCACCGTCCTGGCCTCGCCTTCCAAGCTGCTCGATAGCCTTCTGCACGTCAGAAATGGTGGCTTTCATCACGCCATCGCCATCGGCTGCATATCCATCATCTTCCTCCTCATCGTCAGTAAGAGTTTTGGAGCCATTGAGGAAGACCGCAGGAGCTTTAGGGATGGGTGCGATGATGTCCAACTCCTGCTTCTTCGGTGACTGTGAACGCGACTGGAGTTCGGGTTCAGATTCTTCGTCGAGCGATTGAAGAGCAGTTTTCGGTGGAGGTTGGTCGGTGGATGCAGATACGGTGCTGTCAGAGGCAGTCGACGAAGTGGAGGCTGATTGTTGGAGTGCCTCTGCGCTAGGCGGGGCAGGAGCTGTGTAGCTCACTGGGAAAAGACCGACTCGTCCTAAGAGGTTGCGACCCTAATAGAAAGCTATATGTCAGCATTGTATGGTGATATAAACGATAACCAGAAGAGACCAAATTCTTGATCTTTGACATAGTATGTCAAGATATCTTCTTGTGTGCATGTAGCAGGAGCCGTTAGGTTAACCCGCAGTGACAAGACGGAAACAAGTCAAACTAGACTATAACCATGGTATAGTCGTGGCAATGCAAGCACCTCGCTGTATGCGCACTGCAGAAAACCTACAACTTCATCCGCCATTTACAGCATGCTCGCCACGGCTGAATGCATCATCCAGCCAACCTCACATCCCTGTCCCCCGCCGCAAAGAGAAGAATATAATTACGAGAATACCCACCTGCCACCAGCCATCGCCATATAAATCGTCCTTCTCTACCACTTCTATGCGCTCTCCCGCGCGGAAGGGCACCTCATCTTCGTGCTCTGGCTGGAAGTCGTGCAGTGCATAGACGTAGTCCGGCATGGTGCAGGGCTAGCCTTGGGGCAAAAATGAATTGCACACGTATCAAGATAAGTAGCAGAGATGGATGGTGGGTAGATGGGAGATCGTTCGCGAGAGTATGTCGTAAGTTCTGTGTGATTACAGCTGGGCTTGGGGACCGCTGAGAACGAGCGTAATAGCGCCGGAAGTAATCGTGGATTTTGTAGATGCTTCGTCAGTTCCGGGTAAAGGATGCTTGGGCGTTGATGTGCGTCAGTGAAGTAGCGCTGATACAGCCAAACAGCCTTTCGCTGTGTGAGAGACGGAGAGGGCTCAACGTCGTCGTCTACAGTGTCGGAGCTTGGTCGGACGCCGTCGATGTCAGCTCACTAATCAGCCCATTTTTAGCATGTCAAATTCTCACACTGTGCTCAACCGAAAAATAGACTACAGTATGCGCGTTCTTACATTTTGCGAAACTATCAAGACATCTGGGACCGCTCAATTGGAGCCACACGTTACTAAATCCATGTTATAATGCAATTCTGGGGCGCAGATTTATCCATTTGATATCCATGAACATCGAAGGAAATAGGAGGCCCGACCAATCATCAGTGAAAAGTCGTAATACCCACCGCTACTCGCCTCAGAATTATGGAAGGGCTCTACCAGAATTGATAGCATTCGCCACCTGGCTCGTGTTGGGCCTATTGAATGCATATCTGAAACGCAAACATAGTCACTCAATTGACAATCTTACGACCTTGGAAGTTGAAACACCTACCGTTCGTAACTATCAAGATACAACTGCTCCGTGCTGCAAGTTTTTGCGAATGCAGGATGAGCGAATAGCCTACCAAGCCATTCGTTGAATCTCTTTCCTTGAGGCAGCTCAAATCCGCGATAGTGAGTTAATACATGCTTTGCCCGAAAGAGCCCTGTAATGCAGCTTGTCAGAACGTGGCGATTAAATATTGGAAGATCTTACATGGTCCAGCCATAACGTCTACCAGACCAATATCCCCCTGATCAACCCACAAACCCAATCCTCTCGCCAAAGCCTTCTTCTCGCCTTCCCCGCTCACTCCACCTCCTCCCAAGACCTCCTTCTCCGCTCGCTCAAGCAATCCTACTAGCGCTTCCAACGAGGCATGAAATTCCTTGCCAGCTTCGATTTGCTTATCATCTTCTTGCGCTTGTAGATACCGGTAGAACGCAGGAACAAGGGAGCGATTGACATGATCTGCCTGGAGCCGGATCAAGGCGCGGGCGTCTTGATATCCATTCCCTTGTGAGTAAGCCGTCTGGATATCATTTCGAGGGAGATAACATACAGGGATCAGTGATAGGAGGTAACAAACTCCTCTTCGTCTTCGTTGCAGCTAAGCTGTCGCCGCTCCACCAATCAGTGATCCGTTATTGAACAGATTAATACCGACATACTCTTCCAAGTATTCCAAAATCACAGTACTTTCATTCAAGGCTCTTGGTGGACTATAATTGTTGAATCTCAGCCCGGGTACGAGTCCTTTTGGAGAGACTTCAAGCAGCTCTTTCGGCTTCTTATAAGGATCCACCTCATCTTTCATACGTATCGATTAGCAGTGTTCCGTGCATTCGCGGCAATGCAACTTACAATACTAGTCGTGTCCACCGATAAGCAAATTGATATCAACTCTGGTGGTTATTGTACCTATCAACATACCTTATAATCTATTCCAAGCGCCTCAAAAGCTGCCCAAACGCGCTGCACGAAAGGGCAGAAGCAGCTTCCAAAGAGCGTTATCTCATTGTCTTTCTCGTGCTCCCGAACGGTATCCAGCGCTGCGCCTGTGCATTGGGTGTGGTATTCGCGACCACTATCAGGTTTATTGGTCGTAGACATATCAAATCTTGCCTGTCGAGTCCCAAGAGTGGGCGAATGGGAAATTGAACGAAGGAAAGAAGACAAGAATAGGGGCGGATTACTTCCGTGAGTGACGTAGCTAATTTGGATGTTTATTTTTAGCCCAAGTACGCTATAGAAATGATGAATTTAACGCATATACAAGTTAAGATAAGATTACGCCCTTCAGAACGCTCTCATTCGCTTTACAGAAGTAATTTACTATTTATGGTATTATTAGATATTCTACCCACCAGTTGGACGTGTTCTCTAGTTTTCATTGATATAACACCCAGATGGTTCTGCCCTGGTCGGCCATTCTCCTGCATTGTATCCCCCCAATAACTGTCATCATGGGTCGAGTAAATAAGGGAATCATTTCCTGTGTTTACCAGCTTTTCTTTCAAACCAAAATTCTGCTTGAACTTCTGCGCCACAACCCATTCCATCATCTCAAGGAAAACCTCGGCCCAATCACCTCTTTCTTGTCCGAGATCGCGATATTTTCTTGAGAAGGCATAAACTTGGTGCACATCGAGACGGCATATTTTCTCAACGATATTTGACCAAATTGGTGACCCTACAAATCTCATCGCTTCATAGAGGTGTGTGGCAGTTGGATATATCTCCCCGTTGTATTTAATACTATGATTTGAATGATTCACGAAGTCACTCGGATTCGTGAACTTGTAGACTTTGCGAGTATTTATTGTGAGGAGTCTGTAGTTTTCTAGTATGGAAGTAGCTTCAGTGCTGAGGCTCATCTAACGAAATACGATAAATGTATGGATTAAAGTCCAAACGGAGCGAATACTACACACGAGCGTTGTTAGGATAGGGTATTATATGAAGGCTGGAAAATATTATAGTAGTGGAACGAACTGGATCTGAGAACGGAAGTGATACCACTACTTGAAACCGCCAAACCTTATAGTAGTTAGTGAACATAGAGAACAAAGCACGGTCTGTGGGTCCATGTGTACCCACAGTATTTGTTACAATATAATTAGCAAACTGACCTTATTGTACAATTTATACAACAAGTTGCCACGGGTAACCAAGCTGCCTAAGATTCAGAACGCTGAGCATTGTGTACATGATTGTATCCATGGTTCTATTCCAAACTAATACTACTTACTGCCTACTACCTAAAATAATAATACAAGGAGCATCCATAACATCCTTCAAAGATTTAGTACCAGTACATAACGGAGGAGGAATATATCGAAAGGGTATCGCTGTAGGTATCGCTAGAGATT
Organism: Crucibulum laeve; assembly: GCA_004379715.1. Classification (NCBI taxonomy): domain Eukaryota; kingdom Fungi; phylum Basidiomycota; class Agaricomycetes; order Agaricales; family Nidulariaceae; genus Crucibulum; species Crucibulum laeve. Next base: position 2,391,519 of record ML213591.1, read on the forward strand.
AAACACTGAAATCGTGCATGGGAAATATGTATGAGAATCAAAGCCCGAAAAAAAAAAAGAGAAAGAAGAACCGAAATCAGCTTCAACCCGTTGGAACAGCCCGCGCAAATCCATATCTCTCCTCTTTCAATTGATCCCTCACTTTCATTAACAGTTTTCCGAGCTGATTCTCTCCAGTCTCACCGTCTGGTCCCATCCCCCAGTACGCATCAGCCGTATCCATGTACAGTAATGCTAAATTGCCGGTCTCCAAAAGCAGACTCCTCAGATCGGGATGTTGCTTGAACTTATGCACAATGGCCCGCTCCATCATTTGGAGAAACACCATACCCCAATCACGGCGTTCATATTGTTGGTACCTTGCCGATTTTGGGTATACTTGATGCACGTCTTGGACCGTCCGAATTTCTTCTGCAATGCGTGGGTGACCCTCCAAGAATTTGAGTGCTTCGAAAAGATGCGTCGCAGTGGGATACGTTTTATTGAGATACATGACTCGATGTGGTGAATGGTTCATGAAGCCAATGTAGCGCATATCATTTTGGTCGAAGCGAATGGCTCCTTCTGCAGAGGGAGAAATTGGAGCAGGAGGCTCACTTGCTCGCTGAGCATCGATGTTCATGGGCACAGTACGAGTGGTTGATGGAGCAGTTCCGGGAGGCGGGGGAACAAAGGGTTCTGAAGCCCCAGGTATGAACGATCCACGAGTATAGTCCTGTGACATGGCATTAGAGGAAGCGGCGGGGGTCTGCATCCGAAACTGAGGCATGTCAGGCGTCTGCATCTGAGCCACACCGGACGCGGATGTAGACGCCGACGGCGACTGCTGCATTATTACAGGCATTTGCACAACGTGACGGGGAGAAGGTTCAGATTGCGGGGGCGGAGCTTGTTGCTCTTCACGCCTATTTAGACTGAGTGCACGGAGGAGACCCCTTAGGGGCTTCTTCCCTCCTTTACCACCTGACCCAGGCTGAGCAGCGCTTGCCGTCGCGGATCGAGTTAAGGGAGTGCCAGAGAAAGGATCACTTGCATAAGTATCGAGAACCGCTGTTGTCTGCGGAAGGTTAAGTAACGACCGATAAGGAGTTGTATCGTATATATCACGCGGTGGTTCTGGAAGTGGATTTCGCAGAAGCCGATTCGGTCTCGGAGGAGCAGGTGCTGCAGTGCTCGAATTCGGAACGACTGGAACTTCTTGCTGCGAATGGCCTGCTTGGGAAGTTGAGCCGTTGCGTAAGATAGAACGCAGTTGAGGCTCGCCTTCTTCAGCAGGCTCAGACATAGGAGGAACGTAAGGTGTGGCTTGACGGCGTGGATCAGCCGTGCGGGTAGTCCCAGCACGTCCCATCATAGGCGAGGCGAAGTTTGTAAGGGACGTATCGCCATCGATATGGAGGGGAGTTGTATGCGGACGTGGATTTGACATATCCATAACGACTGGAGCTTGGGGTACGAAGCCGTCCGGTTCGCGATCAGGCATGCGAGTGGACTGTGATCGAGCGTGACTAGGCGCAGCTGTAGTAGACATGTCATATCGATAGGTCAACTAGCTGTGAAAGAAACGTACGATGTGCTGGATATCCACTCGGATGAACTGCACTGTTACTCCTCGTCTTCCTTCGTTTCCGTCTCCTCTCTGGTGCTGCTTGCACCTGCTGCGCTGGCTGTGGTTGAGCTGGTTGTGGCTGCGGGAATGGCATATGAGGAGGATAAGGTTGCGGCGCATAGTAGCCTGCAGGAACAAAGCCAGTTGGTACAAAGCCTGGAGGTGCCTGAGGATAGGGCTGTGGTGGGTAGTGCAACGGGAATGGGGGATATTGCTGGTTATACTGGCCCTTTTGCTTGGAGGATGAATTGCCCATTGTTTCGCGTCAACGCGTTTTCGAAGCTGTAGAAGGTGTAGGCGTTAAAGGCGTGAGCCGTTATTTGCACAAGGCGTCTGATGTTGGGGTAATCTGCAACGAGGTGTGTGAGTTTTGTGGATCCGGACAGGAAAGCAGACGAATTGGTAGGCAGAAACTGACCGCTGGTATGTGGGGATATAGTCGTATATCGTTAACGTAAGAATGGAAGGAGAATATATAAAGCTTTCTGAAGTCGTGTAACGCCGAGCCTGAGCTCAGGATGAAAGTAGTTTCGCGTAAAGAGACTGAAAATGAACATCGCCTGATTGAGAAGACAAACCCCTTCTTGTTTGGCTTCTATGTCGATTGCAAACAATGGCTAAGGCGAAGCAAAAAGGCGTCCACGATTTCAGTCATTAACGACACATAACCAGCATACATGCGGGAGGTCCATGACCAAGCGAAATTAGATCTTTGTTGAATGATACACCCAGCAAAAACCTTGGTCATACGATTATTTCAAGCTGCTGGCTTCCGTTACCAGAATACAATGCACATAAGGCATTGTCATTGAAGCTGCCGCCGCGATCTCCAATCATACGAGCTAAGTACCGCAGTTGCCGTTACTTCAGAGCTGAAAGATACGTGGCGATTCTATTCTGGAAGAGAGTTGAAGGTTCAGAATCGTAAAAGCAGTGGCTCATTGTACTAATGTACGCACACGTTCTCGGGCGGCTGCGGATTTGCAGCTGAGAATCTTCCTGAAATCAATCTTCGTAGATTTTTTATTGCACAAATGGATGTGGCGAGGCGGTGGTGAATAATAAAGCAGTGGTGAATAATTGATAGAATTGGTTATTTTTAATCCATCCTAGCATTGAAGGAAACGAGTCCAGGGAAATACTGTGAGTGGCCAAGATTGCTAATGATCCACTGGTACAAGCAGGGCTCCCAGTATAGGCATAAAACTGGCGTTAGCCTATTCATCTATAGCCACGCACTAGAGAATCTTCGTCCTGAAGGTTGAGGTTGAGTGGCGACTTTCAAGTCTTTGGGCGTCAAGTCGAACAATGGTCATGGAAGTCCAGATAGAAGCCGGTATTACGGAGCGCCCGGCCCTTCAAATGGTTATCTCCGAGTCTGATCCGTCCTCCTAACTTTCAAGCAGATGCTCGCGATTCAGAATTGCATAAATTGTATGTTCCTGGTAATATTCTATGGTTGGTATAATAAAATTATGCTAATATATCATAAAGATGAATTCGATCACATCCACTTCGCTGGGATCGAGGGGGGCATCATCAGTTGTGTTCCAGAAGCGATGAGTCGATGGTTTGCTACGTCGAAAATCTGTTGAAAAGGATGAGAATCAAAAGGCCAGCGCAACCTTGGATACATACCTCGCAGCGCCCTCCATTAGACTGATATCCAGAATACATTGACGTGCTCACAATACGCAATCGTGTTCCGCTAAATATAGATCCGGTGTGTCAAACTGTAAACAAACTGTCGAGCAACGTTACTTACACTGGCGCAGGCTCGTGGAAGTAGGTGTTAAGAGTCTGGGAAACTCCGGCAGGAGTTATTCTGCCTTCCCCCGCATTTCCCACTACGAGGGAGACGGCAATCCCCCTAATATCCTTCTGTTATGAACCTTTCGGCATGCGGGATTGAGGTCACTCACTCATCCATCAGAAACACAGCACACCCAGCATGCATGACTCCCTTTGAGTTGCACATATCTGCTTTAAGCTTGAATCACTGCAGTTCATTTACAATATAAAAGCACTCACCTTGCGTAACCTCAATCTCGCAAACCACCTTTCCTTCCAGCTTTTCCGCATCGTCTGGACTCGGTAAAACCGATACCTCCGTTACCCTCACGCGTTCAGCTATCGAGTTTGCAAAGCTATTCCCTCGACGCTTAAATATATGTAGCCATTTGACTGGAAGAGACTTGATTTCTGGAGGTGCGTTTCCTCCGATACTGTCGATGACTTCTTGAGCCAGAGGTTCCTGGAGGAAAGCAATGGTCCGTTGGGCGTGATCTGACTGTGGTATGTCCATCTTGTGGTAGATATAAATAAATCTAGCAGTTTACAGTATGACGAGAGATGCCCAACAAACTAATGAGCCCTGGGCATGATAAGGTGAAGGTACAGAAGAGAAATCAAAATCGACAGGCATCCGGCTACAAAGCCGTGCCGGACCGGGATATTGTAGGATTAGCACGTGCTTTGCTCAACCTGATCGAGTCGGAAGCACATCTAAGCGAACACCTTTCCAAGCCTTTCGATCGTTTACCCGCAAAAGCCCCCCTAATTACTAGGTTAGTTCAGGATTTTATAGCATCTTTACGGTTCGTCGTGTAGGAGGACGCCAGAATTGCTGCTGAAATGCTGTTAATAGAAAATTAGATACGCTTATCGACAAGTCCAACCGAAGGCACACGTCATCTTAACTATCTACTGTAACTTATGGCCGGCCGTTCAACACCAACACCATCCTCGATCACGGCAAAGGAGATCGATGTTTCGCACATAAAAGGAAACCTCTCCGACGAAGAGAAACGTAGTGCTGCAAAGGTACTTGCATACTTCGTCAGCACACGAGACAACTCCTATGGCGCAGATGTCGGTCAGCGGCTGAAGTTTATGGAGGCAAATGTATGGGACCGAGAGGGACGAGCAGCATATGGGGAAACTGTGTTTGAGATCGTCGTGGAGAAAGGTACGTTTCCAACTCAAACGACGATTGTCCCTCGAGAAGCACGTCTTTTTTTAGCGTTTAATAACCCCGCACTTCGCACTCCACAGATATGTGTAATGTTTTTGGTATTCTGCATGGCGCGTGCGCTGCTTATATCGTTGATCCGTACGCTCTCCCTATCACAACTTGTTAATACCAGCTTCTGAGAGAGGGCAATCAAATTAGGTGTTCCGTATCTGCACTGGTCATACTAGGCCACGCTGTCGGCGCAGATGGTACAGGGGTATCCCAATCCATGAACCTCATTTGGCATCAGGCTGTTCGGTCGTGCGTTATTATTCCATTCTTGTACTCCAATAAAACTTCACAACTTTATTTTTTACAGGGGAGCAAAACTGCGAGTTGTTTCCACTTCAATGTTCATACGGGGACGTGTACGGACGGCTCGCTGTGAGGTACGCAGCCTTTATGTCCTATTACAACTCATTAATGATATTTAATTCGGATACATATCAGCTTTGGGACGGAGACAAGCTTTGTGTTTCAGCGATCCATTCAACTATCAATCCGAAACAAGATCTGCTCTCAAAAAGCAAGCTTTGAAGGTTACCAGCCCTGAGTTGAATTGCAGTGTTTTCTAATCAAATTGGTTTAGTATAACCTGTATATATATATTGCATCTGTGAGAGGAAACTTTAGTGAATCGCAGGCTGATAACGTATCTAATTCCGTTGTCGAATTTATTCAATGGGTTTGAAACTGCTTACTGAAAAAAATCTACCAAATAAGCTCCAAGCCAAAACCTGGGTATTCTAGGCGTTTAAACATCTATGCATAAAATCACACATCCCAAACCACCATAACATAAGTACTAAGTAAGCTACTTTGTCCGACCAGAAAGAAGCACACCGAATACGATAGTGGTGATAATGGAGAGCACAAACGTAATGAAGACTATACACGATCGAGCAGTAGGGAAGACTCCGCGGATGAGGGCGGTTTGTACTGTGAAATAGCGGAAGAAACCTAGAAAGGGGAGAGGGAGGGATGTTAGATTGGGTTTGGTTTTATTGAGTTAGTTGGATCAGGAGTACGAGAAACTTCGAAAAACAGGGTAGACAGTCTCACCAATGACAAGTACGATTATTCCTATAAGGACGGTCGTCGCACCGAGTGGACGCGCGAATTTGCGGAGGTTGGTACTTGCGTTGGTGATGGATGGGGCGCCTGTGGATGTTAGGTCGGCTATTGTGAATAGTTGGACAAGAGCTACATAGGGGGGAGGGATGTTAGGATAGGATAGGAACAGTGAAAGAGTTGGGATGAAAGGACGGAATAGATAGAATGAACCGAAAATGGGGTGTCAAGGGGTATGAACACGAGAGAAGAATATAAAGACAGCAAGAAAGACTCGACTCACCGACTCCCATAGATGCCAACGCTAAACTAGTCCGTACATACGCGAGGAACGTACGTTCACTCGCTAGATGATCACGCGCCGTACTCCCCGAGTTCTCGAGAATAAGTACTGGTCTGAGGCGTTCTGAGAGCGGCCATAAGGTCGACTCTTCCTTCTTGATGGTTCTCGAACTGCGTTTGGAGGTGTTCTTCTTCTCAGTTGGTGGGTTATCGGTAGTTGTTTGAGTGGGAGAGTATGTAGGCGATAGAGGAGAGGGGGGGAGCGACCGTGAGCGGACAGTGGGGATTATCTCAGACGGAGATGCGCGTAAGTTCTCCTTGTCGCCTGTATCTGATGCGGGTGATGTTGGTGGCATGGGTGTTGGCGGTGGTGAGCGCGGGTCTTCGTCTTGGTGCATAGTGAGTCGTGGATCTGTTGGAGAAGAGCCACCAAGAGGGAAGAAGAATGATGCGAGTGTGGATTGGCGTCGTGGTGGTCTGGGATGAATTGTTGTAATAGGGGAAGACATGAGGCCAGGGAGAGGAGGTCGTGAAAATCGTAAGTGGGGAATGCAGAAATCAAAAAGAAAATGGATATCGGCGCATGGGCAGCAGGGTCAGCGGGAAGGACGGAGGGCGTTTGGCGATGAGGTAAATTTAGCGCGCATGCAAGATAAGATAGTGCGTGGGAATAAACGCTCTCTTGCTCGTTGTCTACGACGATGAGGACTACCTATGTCGTTTTGTTTTGAAATCTCTTTTTGACATCTGTGTTTGTCTTGACTCTTGGAATATCATAGTCGGCAGTCCAACCTGGGAAGTTTGACAAGTCCGCCCTGCTGCAGTGTTGAAACCCTGTGCTTATCCATCAGCAGACTTTCCGTGTACGTAGGCATGAGTCCCCAGGTGCGTAGCTGCTCTCTGTTTCGTGTCTTCATTCTCGGCTTATTGTGTAGGCTGCCCAGTACACGAAGTCTACATGCGTCCGATACTGCATGCGTTGAATCTTTGTGATTATGATCCGGTGCTTGTCAAGAGTTCGGAGCTGACAGAGGAAGTTCCCAGTGCTTGCGACGATATGTAATAAGGAGGTAGGTCATGGTATCTGTACAAGTGTGAAGAATACGATACGAAGAGCACTGTTTTTTGAACTATCAAGAGTTAAGCGCCGCACGCCAAACAGTGGTGCTATGGCGAAAGCAAGCCACTGGCGGAGTCGTCAATCAAATCCAAGTATACTTTGCTCTTTGTTCCACTGCCTACAGAGTGGGATACTCCATATATTTAGAGCAAGATTTAAACCAGTATTAGTGGGGTTCTGACTACGAAGTACTTTACTGACAAATGCTGCGTCTAGACGTCCATACACAGACCCTTGCAAGTTATTACGCACCGCCCTTCTGACGTTTAAATTTAATATTTTTCTCTACTGGAACTTGTCTGTGGTGCGCGTTTGATTTCAGACTTTTTGGTACCAACAGTTATAAATTATTACCAGTGAAATATATTTTATTATCTGGGGAACCGCACGCGCTGCATGTGTATGGACGAAGAGCCAGTTAAGGAAATATCGATCATACTCTAGAAACATAGGGGTGCCCAGTATGCTTCCAGGAAAAAGTTTATGCGTGATTGGAGTGGAGAAAGGTTGCGCTCTATCCTACATTTAGTATCTGCGAACTCTTCTATCCTCGACGCAAGAGTCCCTTTATCCATCTCTTCAATTTCTTCCATCTTGAGATCGGTGGTGAATATACAAGATCTGTCTTTTCCCCTGACTTCGAAACTTCATTGTCAACGCGCACATCAGCCTGCTAATAGTGGTATTTAATTAGTGCTCGATTCGATTACTCCAAGTCATGAGTGAACTGTTACCATCGGTGCAGGACTTTGAGCTTTAGGAATGTTAATTTGTTCTGGAACCTCGACTGCGGGCGAAGTGGTCTGCAATACTAGGGATCAGAGCTCCGCCATACAATTGTAAAACCACATACATCAAATGAAGAGACTTTCTGTTTCTCGACAATAAGAGGTTCGATTTTCTTCTGTAAACCTTCTGTCATATCTAAACAGAAACAATCTTGAGTGAATTTCAGAATTAAAGCGAGGTTCACACGCACAAGGATGAAGTGCCGTAATATTGCTGGTTTCCCATATATACACTCTAGAGTCATGTCCTGCGCTAATTATATAGCGTTCATCCGGAGAGAACGCTACGCAGTAAACTTCATCATCGTGTTGCAGCGGTGCACCAATTTGCTGATGAGGAATTTTTGTGTCCCACAAACGCACTGTATTATCGAACGATGCACTAGCAATATACTTTCCGTTGGGTGAAATGGCGAGTCCCCATATAGCGGCTGTATGTCCTTTACAAGGGCGACCAATCTGTGCTCCAGACTCCGAGTCCCAGAAGCCGATAGTCTGATCAAAGGACGAAGATATAATTTGTTTGCCATCCTTTGACCACAACGCACATGAAACTCCGCCCGAATGCGAAGTGATTGGCTGCGTTAGCGCCGGTTGGCCTGTTCGAGTTTCCCATATTTGTATGGTATTATCGTTTGAAGCAGTTACGAATTTCTCTCCGTCCGGTGAAAATGATACGGAGCGAACGAGGGAGACATGGGTTTGAAAGGGAGAACCGAAGAGCATACTACCACTCTCCGTATCCCAGATAATGACCGTCTTGTCGTCGGAAGCACTGGCGAGTTTCTTTCCATCTGGGGAGAATGATACCGAGTTAACCCAGCTGCTATGGCCTTCCATCGGACTTCCAACCAGATTTCTAGTTGCTACATCTGAAATGAAAACCGTTGCGCCTCCTGAGCTGGCTATCCGCGTGCCATCTGGAGAAACAGCGACAGCAAGCATGTAGCTATTATGCTCAACCACTGGCCTCTCAAATGCTTCGCCCTTTACAATGTCCCACATTTTCACCGTCCCATCCCACGAGGCGGTCAGAGCTCGCTTGCTATCACGTAAAAAAGCAGCAGATCGAATGCTACTTGTGTGGCCAGTGATTATTTTTGCTGAGAGCTGCTTTGTCCACTCCAAGTCCACCTTATCTAAACCGTCATCGGAGGGAGAAAGCATAGTAAAGTAGCAGCGTGATTTGGATGAGGACCAGAGAGTTGAGATTGAACTTGAAGACGAAGAAGGGTTTCTCTGAATCTTCCATGTTCCATGCCAATGGCAGCTTGAATGCACGTGTATTCAACGAGTCTACAGACGCTTTATATAGGCGCTGCTGTTTTTATCTTTGGATATTTCTCCACAGTTCACTAAGCAGGCGGGTAGGACGCCCCGGGACTCCGGAGAGTAAGTAAATTACAGCGGAGATTCAATGTTGTTTACTCTGTTGACAGACACATGATGATAATGCAACGCCTGCACCGAGTTGTCCAGCTAGTCTTCTCTATAACGGAATAAAATAAAGTAAAGCTCAGTCAGATAAGAATTGACTTATATATATTGAGACGTAGCAATACCTAACGGAATAAAATAAACTAAAGCTACGAGAACAATCAGTAAGAGTGAAACGAAATAAGTAAGTAAGTTGTAACTCACCTCAGTCAGATAAGAATTGACTGAGGTGTTTCTACGCTATCTAGAGACCTTTTATACTACGAGAAATAATAAAAGGAGTATGTACAAAAGTAGAATTAATCATACTAATCAATTGTATCTACGTTACAGAATCCGAGTAATAAATGCGTTGCTATTTCGTCTAAATAATACGTGGGTCCAATATTAGGAATTTCGAGTGGTGCTTTAAGGGCGGGTGATGCGCGAGACGGTTTGTATTTCCAACACTCTATCACGCCACGCTATCGGGAAGCTCAAGAAGAAGCTTTAGATAGCTACCTCTGTCGACAATATTTATAACCTCTCTATCTTGGAATTTGGATGCTGAGTTGACTCGTTCAATGGCAAACTCTGCAACATCTGGATCACCGATTCAACTTATTCCACTGTTAGCTCCCAAAAACCCCCAGAGGGAAGAGAATGTCCACATCCAAGGCTAATATTCTTCTCAAAGGAAAACCGTTTCAAGGCTCTGACTCGATAGTCTCTGCGAGCGGAGAAACTTTGTAGGTGTCATGACAATAAACTCGCGCGTTGAAAGCCTTTTCCAATCGAAAGGAGCCAGACGAAACATCAAGCAACCGATCAATTTAGTAGGGACTACTATCAGCCCATCTAGGCCGTCCTCTAAATTCCAAAATCCGAATCCGTATTGGCATGACCCGCCTTTGTTGACTGAATCAGAATCAGAGGAACTACGCAATTCTATCTGCTCCTCTTCAATTAGTCTGCGATCTGGGAGAAAGACAGTATGATGCGGGTCTTTTACGCTGTCTTTAGATATCTGTGCATTAATCACCAGAAGAAGGAGCTGCAGTCCTCGATTCGTTAACATCAGAGACTGCGGGGAGTGTATGACTTGAAGTTTGGGACGCCCCAGATAGCGAGCAGGGGATGAAGGTAACATGCGCGTAGGATGGCTAGTATACGCAGGCGAACCTGCCCAGTTGAGGATATCTGGATTATTGGATACCTGAATAATGGCCTCAGTGAGCCTGAAGAACGCTTGATCTGCTCCTTCGCCATATGCGGGCGAAAGGCTAACACCAAATATCCCCATTAAACAGTAAGCACTATCCTCTCCTCGACTTGTAGTTCGATTTGCCGCCCATCCCATCCTCTCGGCAATGTTAATGGGACCAGGCTCGAACTGATGATACTGGAGAAAGGGGATTGATATGGTCGTTGCCTTTTCGATTTGTTGTAGAATTTCTATGTGCTCGAGGTCATTGGCGGCTTCCGTTAAACGAGCCCAGTCCTTTCCATAAAACTTAATTCGCAGCGGGGCAAGGAGCTCCTGTAGCGTCCATCCCCGAGTAAACCAGACATCTTCAGCCAAAGTCTCCACGTTTTGTGAAGCTGCTAAATAAGCGATACAAATGGTGGAATTTCTATACCACCGAAACATCGATCTGATGGATTCGTCGAGCTCGGAGCTGCTAGTTTTGTCAATGCAACAAGTATCAGACCAAGCAAATTGCAATCCATAGGCTTCTGCCTCGCGGCAAAATGCTTTAAGCTTCTTGTAGCCAAGACCCAACTGTAATGACTTTAACATGTATCTTTTCGCTGTCATTTGATGGTACGAAGGCTCTCCTTCGTTGAGCCATCGATGTGAGAAGATGGCGTATCTTATTGTTTCCTTTACCATGTCGTCTATCGCACGGTGTCTGTCCAGAGTTTCCTCTTCACATCGTTTCTGTATTCGTTCCTCCGTAATGTTTTCCACCTCGATCAAAAAGTGCTTGAACACTTCACCTCGGTCCACCAGTTTAGTTTGTGGCAGATAGATCAGATGAATCGGAATTTCGTTGAAAATAAATCGTGTGAGAGAAATTTCCACATCGCGAAGAATCATTTTGCTCTACAGATATGATATGAATGACTATGTAAGAATACGAAAAGATTGTGTTATACCTACAGTGATGCGATTCAGGACGGTCGTAAGCTTAACGTCGCTTGAAGGTACTTGTTAAAAGATCATCAAGGCGCTACTGATATTCGGGTGTGAGGCTTAGATGCGGACTTAGTCAGTCAAAGAGCATAATTTGGAGGCTATTTATAGAAGGCTCTAAGGCTAAAATGCGCATAGACGTTACATAAATACAATACGTTCATTATCGTATTATGTAAGTGTACTTGATTGAAATGTTCTCTATATGAGCCTTAATCATATGCGGCTTCGCATCTAGAGTTTATCTCTATAATATCATTTACAATGTGATTATTTACTTCACAGAGATTGAAGATGGGCACGGAGTTTAGCCAGCGCCTTGGCTCGATGTGATATTTTATTTTTCTCATCCGAAGGCATCTCGGCATACCTATAGAGGAGATGAATGTTGAAAGAAGTATTTAACGATAATAAGCAAACACCAACGTCATTCCAGTCCCAATGGGCTCGAAAACCGCATCCCATCCAAAAACCTTAGGCCCCCGAGCAGGAACGATGGTGCCGTCAGTTCGGCCTTCAAAAACAATCGGCTCAGTTCCTATGATTTTATTAACAATCCGGAAATATTGTAAATAATATATAAACGTACCTGGACCAGCAGAGTATGCGAAAGTACATACAGCTTCTGCCGCTTTTGTAGGAAATCCGACAAGAAGGTTATTGAGTCCTTCGTGTCCTAGTTCAGTCATAAACTGTTTGATATACGGTCCCGGAAGTCCTCCTAAGGCCTTATAGCAAAGTGCGGTATCCTCAGTAATGCATGGTCCCCCAACCTGAAATTTTTAATGAAGAAAAGGTAAGGATGGTGTAAAACTGAAGTACCAATTCTGCCGCTCTCCGGCATTTATCGATCGCGACCTCTTGTGTAGTACCTTGAATTTCTGGAACTACAAGGTAAAATATATTAAAATTAATTCCCCATCCAAAGGCCTTCTTTATGAACTGACTTTCAAGACTTTGCGAATCTACTTCGATCGGATGACCGCCCTCCGATAAGATCTCTTTCACTTCCCGAAGTTTATTTGCGTTGCCCGTGACAAATACTGTGAAGAAAAAATGACATCCTCTCGAGCGGTGGTTGCAATGGTGAATTTCTTACCGAGAGCTTTTGATGAAGATGAAGACATGATCTACAAGGTCAATCGGGTGGGAGGAGGTTGTCAGTTGACGATGAGTGTCAATGGATGAAATGAGTGATCGAAATCGATATCTTCTGAACAAGCCCGGAAGAAGCCGAATACTCCGCCATACGGTGAAGTCTGATATGACTCGCCATGACTCTTGAAAATCCTCTGCGGTGTTCCTGATTGGTCAAAGAATCACGTTCGTAGTGTTTTCTTGGTGTCTACGTCCTTCTTTCCATCCACAGACTGCAGTACCTCAATTGGGACTCCTTCCCATCAAGCAATCTTCCGCTCATACATCGCCAACATCGCGTCAACAAGACATTCATTATTCATCGTCGCTCCATCACACCCCGAGATATGCAACTACACAACTATCACAGTAGATTATGTGACTACCGTGAAACCAATGTTCTACCGCGTTCCAATCATCTTGTTGTCGGGGTACCATATCATTGCAGAAAATAACCGGACGCGCTTAGATAACCTTGAAACTCTGCGCTACCCACTCCTGCGACGTATAATGATCCAGACTCTGTTTCTTCTACATGATGGACTGCACCAACAGCGCCTCAAGATGCCCCAGAAACCCTATCGAATCTCAGTGTCCGGCTGCGCACATCAAGTCCTGATCATAACACCCTTCCCACTCTTCACCTATACATCTCGAGAATATTCCTTGAGACTTCGGAAATACATTTGAATCTATTTACACAGGGGATCTTAGCTACGATAACGGGCTTCGTCCGGTTGAGTAGAATGATGGTATGTTTGCTGCCCGTTTCAGGCAGGTAAGGGCCATGTGGCTCCCGAATATCCATCAGTCTCAACTTCTCTTCGAATTCCCAAACAATCTCGCCACATATGAGTGCTGAGCTATGCTCAACTACTTAATCTAGAAGCTGACGCCCACATCGAAAAAGAGTTCGCCAAAATGATCTTAAACAGTTAGCAGGAACGGAATGTATAAGTTAGATTGCACGTTTACAACACGCGTTCTTGATTCCTGACATTTGATTCGTCTGATTAAACAATTTTTTGGATACCGCTTGGTAAATATTAAGATAGTATGTATTATTGCCAAATGAAGAACGTCATTTGAACAGGTTCGCCAACCTCGCGAGCTAAATATAGTTGGGAACCACCGTATTTGTCACTATTAGATTTTCCAGGGGCTGAGATGACGGCCTTTATTTCTTCGACTGCAACCACCACAGAACGCTACGCAGAATATTAGTATCTAACGAAGTATGTGGCTGTGTGCAATTCAACGTCTTTCAGATACGTATTCATAGAAGCTAACGGCATACACAATTTGCATAGAGCTGGGTTCCTGCAGAATGACGAAAAGACGTCAAATGACACATGGCGATGGTACCTCAGTGGTGGTGCCTCGCCGTGCCTTCTCCAGCGTGAATCGATAAGATCTCTGCTCAAAGCTGCTCTTAATTAGATACTCTCAGTCGTAATTCTTCATCATTTACTGCGACCTATCTCTTCTAAACCCTGATGCCTGTGGTAGATAGTTCTCAGATCAACATTGATCCTCACAAGGCAGCTCTAACGCCCCCTGTGCACTATGATACGAAAGTGAAGGCTCCTGTTGATATTTTTACATTGGAAGATGAAAAACCCAAGGTTACTCGAACGGAGAGCGACACACTCACTATCTCTGCCGATGTCTGTTCCGAATTCACTCAGTTAAAAGCCGCGTCAAATATTGTTGAAGGAAACCACAAGTTGTCTCTCGTTTACGATGCCAATGGACACCCAGTCTTGTTTTCGATTGGCACAGATCATGTAGGTTTCATTCGTCCGTTAGGTGATATTTTTACTAAAATCGATATCTATAGCGTCTTTTCTGCACATGGCATGTTGAAGGCGGCCAAAGCAGCTGGAAGTGGCGCGACATCACTCCTGGAGGTTCCGATATCGCGAAAGTTCAAGCAACTGCTTTTGACGTACTTCAGTCCGATGACAAAAAGTATGTGAGAATAGCCGCATCGGTTGTTGAGGACGGAGATCTCAAGAACGGGGCATCTTTCGTCTATTCCTGCATCAACTTGTACCTTGACAATTTGGGAGACGAGAAACGTATGTATCTTATGGATCACCTTACCCTCGTCAACTCACCTCACTGGTTCATAGAGCCCACCTGGCACAAGGCAAACAACAACCTCGGCGCCCGCCACATCCACACCATGCGCCTTGCTCCACCTCCCACCGATGATATCGCCACCTCCCAGTTCGTCGTGGTCGGAACCGTTGCTCGAGGTGAGAAAATGGCGAGTAATTACAAAGTTTCTCTCGAGACATCGGAAGAAAAACCATGGACGGAACTCTCTCTGCCCACTGATCGCTCCATTATTATCGATATTGCTCCTGGTCAGATGCAGGGAAGTCTTGAAACAGGAGTGTTCAGTCTCTATCTTGTATACGATGAGGGCGAAAAGAGACCTGAAGGGACTGAGGAGGGAAAGGTTGTTCGCTATAAGCCATTTGTTAACGACGACTTGAGTTTGGCACCAGATCTTTCGAAAATTGGCGGGACGGCTCGGTCGATCACGACTTGTATCAACGCAGCTGGGTAACTTCTTTTTATTGACCCTTTTTTATTTTATTTATATTCATTACAGATATACTGACCTATTTGTTGCTGGCTCAAAAGGCATAGGATACTGGCAAAGCTCCGCTATAACTGGGCATCCTAAAGACATCCTCCTTCCCGGCGTATACATCGACCAAGTGATTGCACATGAACAAGATGCCAAGATCACCCTCATTGCTACCAGTCGCAGTGGAGATCTCTACGTCCTCGAAGCTGATCGTCCCAACCCAAATCCACAACCAGTTCATGGTAGGAAGCCACGCAGGCCGCTCATCTTTCCACCGGTGTGGTATTCATCGGGGGTGCCGATCAGGAAGGATGTAAGGCTTATGGCGACGCAGAGGAATGCGAGGCTAGACTGTTCACAACTGCTATATCTAGCTAGTGACAGAGGACTGAAGCATCTGATTAAGGATCCATCCACTGGCCTTTGGAACGAGAGGACTATTACGATTCCATCGACAGATAAGTTTACAAAGTGTGTATATTGTGATACAAGAGTCATGGTTTGAAGATTAAATTACATCTATAGGACCGCAGCCTTTGTCTCTCAGATCACGCTTACGGATTCTGGGGGTACTGTCATACCTTCCGGATATGCGGTGGTGAGTCTTTCCGATGACTCACTTTATTCTATGTTTCATTCCCATTATTTTATAGGATATTTCCTCGTCTGAAATTACGTTTGCAACAATCAACAATTGCACCCATGAACTCAGTTCTGAGCCTATATCCGTCATGACAACCTCCAATGGCCAAGTTCGGATTGTCCTTGAAGCAGCATCTAATCTCAGTGCACCAACTCTCACTCTCCACCTGAAATCAAAGGGCATCACAGAGGCAATTAATATTGATCCTACCCAGCGTATTCTTCGAAAGCTCTTATCGGTTACTTCAAGCTCCCAAATATCAAACGCAAAGACTACTTCAGGAAAAGCTGTCTTCCCTCCTGGCAAGCTTAGCGAAGGTCAGAGTAAGGATATAGCCAATACGCTTGGCAAGATGCCTTCAGTAGTTCAAGCAGCGGATAGCAGTGCTCTTACGCGATTGGGAGCCGGTATCAATCTCAATCTATCTGTGGATAAGAAAGGAACAATCGGGGATGTAGAAGCGCAGAATGAGGATAAGGAAGAGGTGGGATGGATTGATAAAGTGTTCCAGGTCGTCGGCGATGTGCTTGAAGGAGCGCTAAGGGGTATAATTCGTGTTCTCAAGGTTGTTTGGGAGCTGGTGGAGGACGGTGTACTGTTCATTTTGGTGAGTCCCTCCGTTTTATGATTGTATCTTGTTAGAAGTGTTAATATAATCAGACGATTGCTGGGAAAGTATTCAAATTTGTCTGTAAGGTCGTTGGACCTGTCCTTCGCGTGTAAGCATTTACTATTGATTTACCTTCCAATATTGATCATTCGATATCCCAAGATTCGCCACTTTCCTCAAGGAACTGACTGGTATCGACCTCACCGGTTTAATTGACTGGCTAGGTGTGATATTCGATGGAGAGAACATTCTCAAAACTCAAAAGGTTCATTTCTATCTCGAAATGTCATACCAACCATTATTCACTCGTCTTCAGGTATTGGTAGATTTTACCACCAATGGAGTCAACCTCTACGCCCAGGCTCTCACAGATAACAAAGCATACTTCAAGTACATCTTCAAAAGCATCAAAGATGCAATCCCTATCCCTAACCATCTCCCTCCTCGACAAGATGAAAATAAATCGAAAGGTGTACTCTCAACCGTGAAGGAGATATTTGGAAAAATCTACGATGCCATCTTCAACAATCCCATCATGCATGGTCTCATGGGACTATTCAATCGCCTTATAAATGTGATCTTCGAGGAAAGTGGTATACAAATCCCATCTCTTGGACCGCTTGCAGCCGTCTTTACCGATGCGATGTCGCGTCTTGGCTCCGAAGAGGCGGCTATCTTCGAACGTCTCATAGACGGCTTTGCGAAGACGGCCATGGCTATGCTCAACGGGACTATGAGCATGGCAGATGGCTTGAAACACATGCTATCGGATGTGCTGTGGACGGTTATCGACTCCGTTGAGGCTATCCTATTCTCCGTGATCGACCTTGTTGGACCTTTCTTCAAAGCTCTGATGAATTTCTTGAACGAAGAGTGGAGGCTTCCTATCATTACTAAGTTGTGGGAGTTCATCACCGACACGAAACTTACGGTTATGAATGTCCTCACTTATCCCGTGGCCTTTATTTTGAATATTATTAGCGCGACAATTAATAGCAATAAGCTTCCTTTCGATGTCTGGAAAGACCCGACAGACAAACTCCCCACCGCGAAGAGCCTTATTGCTGAAGTACCTCAGGTATGTTGAGCTCCTTATCTATATAATATGCCCTCTAAAAATATATTCCTTAGGATCCAGATGCGGTGAGATACCCCATGACTCTGGATTAAATTGAACACTGATATTTTCTATTTTAGACTTTCCGTATGCGAGGTGGAATGGCCGAAACCACTCAAACCGAAAAGACCCAGAAGGAAACTGAATTTGAAAAGGTACTTGAATCCAATTTTTATCACCGAATGTTCTGCGCTAATATAACGAATTTTCTTAGTTGCAACGTCATCGCCAAACAGACGCAATATGTGGCATTCTCTGTTCCCTTCTCGGCGTGGCAGTCAATATATTCGAATACAACAATATCAAACAATCCAAGGATATAGAAAAACCTGTCAAGGCCGCCGAAGTAAGGTTACAGGAGCTAGGTGGAAATCGTGAGACATTAGGTCCTCTTTACCAAATAATAGCAGATGGGGAAACCACAGTCCTGAAAGGCGAGTTGAGGAAGGCCACAGATCTTCTGAGTGCATTTCTGTTCATAGTACGGGCGACGGTTACTATTGCGAACGTGGTGTCGTCTGTTAATACCATTAATGCACCGTTAGATCCAGATATCAAGGCTGCTGTGGTGTGTTCATCCGCGCTAATTCTTAGCGTCTGGCCTCGCACGTTAATGCACATCACTTATAGGTTTCTATGAAGTTACTCGGGACAACATTAAAGTAATCGTCACATGTCTATCTCAAACTCCCAGTGTCACTGATACCCGCCAATAGTTTGGCGGCGACCATCACCCAACTCCTTTCAATAGTCAAGAAAGAGCCTGGAAATCTAGCACACTGGAGCACAGGCGTCATGGCAGCAGGAAATATGCTCGCGTTCTTTGGTGCTGGAGTGATCGAATTCGGGGCGTCTAACAAGGAAAAGTGGGATAACCTTAGGTTAGCTAATGATGCGGTCATAGGAACTGTTTCGGTCATCAACTTCCTTGGTATTTGGATCATCAAGCCAGAGAATACGGCTGCCCCGTACATTCTTGCTGCCGAGGGAGCATTGTGTTTGGGTTCAGCGGGTCTTGGTTCGTATCTTCAGTGCTGACGATGTAGGCCGTGCTAATTGGTTTGATATGTAGCAATCAAGCTTTATTGCGACTATGATAGTGACGACCAGGCAACTAGGAATGACTCAGTGAAGGAAACTGGGAGAAAAGTGTGATGTGAGGGTCGTATGGCATCTGCAGTACCGAGCTATTTTATATCTGAGGGGCAAAGAAAAAGGGTACGTAGTCAGAGTTTATGATAGCGACTCGCGAGTGGATGGGCAATATGATTTCAGTGGTAGTAGGGTAGACGAATGGCACAGAATTAAGTACATTATAAGATCGTCTGCGACTGGTTTCCAAGTGAGTGTACATATGTACAAATGAGGAATCAATCAGGCTTTCAATCAACTTTGGTTATATTTAATTCAGAAGCTTCTCGGATTTCAGCGAGTTTTAATTAGCCGCGGTTGCTTTCTCGTTCCCTCCGGTACAGGTTGCTTTCATTCTTCTATCCTATCTTCAACTGAGAAATGCGGCGACGGTGCCTGTCAGCTCGACAGCTCGACATTTTATCCCGACGACGCGTAGATGTGTCATGTCTACCGTAAACGCTCTCTCCGCTCGGTCTTCCTTCCCACATTGGTCTCTAGGCCCTTCCTATTCGCTGCAGGAGTGTAGGCTATCTCTGTGAGGGCAAACCGATCCATTCTTCTCACCAAACAAGCTCGGAGCTAGATGAAAAGGACGAGGACGATGGAAAGGATGAGGGGATGAGGAGAGGAAGGACAGGGACATGAGCGACATGAGTAAGAGGCTTACTAGGAGCTTCATTAAAACCCGTTAACGCAGTCTGGTGGCCTCGCCGTACTCGTCCCAGTCTTCCTTATACCTCGGCCCACCTCCAACACCTCCACTCCCTCCGATACCGACTTCAGACAAGAAGGTTATCTATCCCATCCCAATCTCCGCTCCTTTGAGTGACGGGCTTCGATTGCCTTCGGTCAGTCCAACTAAAGTGGTCCTCGAGGAACCGAACGCGCATTCTACTCCTCACCGTCCTCGTTACCCGTCGAGTACATTAACTTCCACATCGTCGATCTCATACTCCTGGTCATCGCCGCCAACCATCCCGCCATCCATATCCAAAGCCACGTCGTCGCCCATCACGTCCGGTCCCCTTCGAGAGGAGTTTTCTGCTTCTCAGCTCGAACCATCCTCCTCCTCGTTATCGGAATGTCCTGAAGCATCGGAAAGATTCAAAACGCCTCCACTACCATACACGACAGGAGAAGCAGCTGCTATCCCTCGGCCTACTCATTGTCCTCGCCGTCACCGACCCAAAGCGATTTTCTTCGATCATACTCCTCCCAAGCTGGATACTCAGGATACTTTCTCACTTGTTCCTGTAAGAACAAAGAGGGCGACAATGGCTGCCCGGAGAGGTGACAACTGGACACCGTCGACTCCTCTTCGAAAGTCTATCCGATTCACGCTTAGGGAGCGTGAGTCCAACTCCGAAGAATGCGACGAAGATGATGAAGAGGTGGAGGAGTATGCACAGCAGGATGATCACGATGAAGACAACCAAGGAGACGAAATCGAGTTTACTGCCCAGGATAGCATCCGGTGGTCATCCTCAGCGGTTTCACTTCTGAAGTCAAGATCACGCCGTCGAAGATGTTCAGCCCTTCCACCCCAACCCACCGCATGCCATCTCCACTTCGTTCCTGTCTACGTGTACGAAGTTCCCCTCCTACTCCTATCGTTTCCCCTCGGATCTCTGTAATCTCTTCCGAACCTGGGGCTCGTGCTATAGCACTCCTAGTGCGTACGAGCCTCGCTCACGGTGGAGTGACAGCACCCTTGGCGAATACCCCGATGGTGCAATATGAATAAGCCGGAGAGGGCTTTGGAGTGGGTGGCGTCGCTGAGTAAGGATATGGTTAGCTGGCTGAAGGGATTTTCGATGGACTTGAATGTTGCTGCTGCGGTATGGTGGAGAGATGTGGCTGGTGCAGTTGGGAAATGTTGGTGCTGATTGTATGCAACTTCTTTCCATTTCTTTGAGAACATTCAACTGATAATTACTTCCTTCTAGGGCACGTACTGTCTCTAGAAGCGACACTGCTTAGTAGCTGTTTTATTCTCCTTACCGAGGATGATTGATTTTCCTGTATATTCCTAAATGTGTGTGTTTCCTTTTACTATCTCTGTTTCTTCCTCTTTCGACTTCTTCGTCTCTTTCTTCTCTATCTTCTCGGATCTCTTTCCGATTCTCTCTCTCTCTCTCTCTCTCTCCTCTCGATTCTACCATGGGCCTTGGTCCTTGGAATCATCGATGATATCTTTCTGTCAGACCTTTCTCCAGCCCTTCGCTTGACTGTTTCCTCATTGCCCATGGCCCTCTCGATTCGTACACTTTCCCTGGTCGTGTCTCTTGTCCTTCAAACTCTAATTTCACCCTTAGCTCATTCTCTTTCCGATTTCACAAGTATGTTCATCTATCTGGTCATCAGATCAACCAGTCTTCCGTCCACTCCTAGTGTCACGGACCTATACCATGGCGAATAATTTACAATACGCATAACAATGAGGTTCATCAAGCTCAAGGTACTGTTGCAATTCATGCTACAGGACGTTATTTGGTTTTGGAAGGCTTCAACACCGAACACATTCTCATTCAAGACCCTCAAGGTGGATGCTCTTGACATCGTCGTTGGCCCGTGAATACATGGACATCAAGTAGAATTTCTTCTTTCCCCCCGCTTCGTACGATTTGCGCGACTCAGCTTGAACAAGACCAAGAATAGACTAGAACCATCGAACTTCTTGTCTCAATGCCAGAATTTATGTGCTCGAACACTGTCGCATAGATATATCTCTTAAAAGTTTGCATTCATTCTCCTCTCCTCTCTCCAAACATCCACTGCCCTTCTTCCGTTGCTTGCCACTCCCCTAAGTTAGGCTTCAATATGAAGGACCGCCCAATATCCTCTCTTAACTGTCTCTTTTACCGGCCATATCATAGCTGGATTCACCATCCATTAATACATGTTCGCCCAGAGAGATGAAAAATACTCAAGCCCGGATCTCGCCTTTCTTCAACCCGCCCTTTGAGTTGGACCCATGACGAACCTGCTGCTCAGAAAGACTCAGACCCGGCAGGCACGCCCATCCCCCACTCCAGGCCTGTCCTATCCCACCTCATCACAACCAGACTTGTTATTGCAAGCCTGCACGTCCATAGATGAAGCCGTGCTAAGGCCAGGCGTCATCCTTTTATCGCCCGATCGTAACTATATTAAACTCGTCGTCAAGAGGGGTGGAGCTTCAGTATCCTCTCTGCTTCTCATTCGACGTAATCTCTTGTTCTCTCTCTGGGTGTGCGGCATGAAGATCACGACTACCACCACCTTTACCGAAGTCAAAAAGCCTCTTGTTCCCTCGTTGAGTGTGCTGCATGAAGACCATGTCTATACCTTTACCGAAGTTGAAGAGCCTCTCGTTCCCTCTCTGAATGTGTGGCATGCTACTTTTCCTCTTTGTTAACGAAACACCCGATCGAGTAACCTCATCGGATATAAAAAAAGCACCTGCTACTTATCTTCCTCCTTCGAGGATAGACGATTCGGATCAAACGATAGGACGGCTTGAAGGCGATTTGTAGATATCGAATGGCAGATGTAGAGCCAGTAGTGTAAATAATTGAATTGCTTAGTTTTAGTCGCCCTCATTGGCTTATTGGATGGTTTAAAAATCGTTGATAGGTACTACTCTTTTCACCAGGTCGGCTGCATCTCATCTCTATTCTTCACAGCCTCCTTCTTTTCCTCCAAGTTCCCAGCGGCCATGTCAACTGATTCATCTAGAGCCTGAGGCGTTCTTCCTAGATCGATGTCATTAACGTGCTGGCTGAATTTTGTGCTTGACATGGCCTATAAGACATGAATGTCAGTTTGAGAACAGTGCAAGCCACTGGTGAAGATGGTTGAAGGTTGAAAGACTTCAAATTATTTAAACACAATATTTACGGGAGATATAGATTTGTGCTAGTTCGAGTTACTGGATATACCCTCAGTAGCTATCAATGCCGGGAGAGATTTTGCGTCCCCTTAGGCTGAAAAGTGCTGGCAAAGTATTAGCCAATGCTGACGGCATACAGGCATTGAGATAAATAATTCAAATTGAAACAAAGTACCGTCTATTTTAATTATCGCACGACATGTACAGATAAGTAACATTAATTAGTGTGATTCGTCAAATAACATGTAGAAAAGCGAAGAGAGAGACTGTAGAATTGGACCATGAGGTAATGTATTGTCCATCAAGTGAGAGAACCCATGTAAACGGAGGATATCCGAGATATTGTGAGGTTCTCGCAGTATCAAGAGCGCGGTATATCTATCGGGAACTTGATTGAATAAAACCTGCGTCAGAAATATCATCACGCCAGCATCAATCAGAGCTTGCTTGTTATCGCAGTCCTGCTTCGCAATCTCAGTCATCAGATTCAGAAAGAATTCAAGTTCTGTAATAGAAAATTCAGAATGATCATGATATTCTGCTACAATATCTCTACAACAAGATGAGTTTAGCTTGAAGCATTTTAAATAAGTAAACCTCACTCACAGCCAGCAGAGCATATACTCAATAAGTGTAGAAAGAAAAGATACTTTCTCGCTTATTGGACTTCTAGAGATGAACACTTTAACGGCGTGTCGATGTGTTGCCTCCGTTCTCAACGAGTTCAATAATTTATCGGGTGGAACTTTTGTCACACAAGGCAGGGCACAGGCGGCCTCCCTATTTATATGGTGTGAGTAACATGAGCTAAAGTGTGAAGAAAACGCTCACAATGACAGGTTCAGATATGCTGTATAGTCTTCTAGCGAAATATTCGTGTATTCATCCAAGAATATAAGCTTTGGAAGAAGATCACCGGGCGAAGAGGATCGACAACCAATCTTTGGCCAGATCGAATAAATTGGATGACTAGCAACGTACTCGCGGTACTCGGGATAGGCTAGTATATCAAGCAAAGCCATATTACATGCTATTAAGAGATGCTTGGAAGGGGTGTGAGGATTGTGATCCAGCATAGAGGTGGACTTCGTAGGTCCAAGTTCGGATGTATGACAGAGCTCCACTAGTATATCAAGGAATCCCACGTCAAGGATTACTTGACACAGGAGAGAATTAGTACGAATGAGCTTTGAAAGAAATATTATGAGTGGAACAGCTGAGACATCTGATAGATGTTGTGTGGTAGAGTATGCATCGAATAAAGAACAGGGGAAAATAGATCCTAATCGCAACGATGGGCTCCTGATAGAAATGCATTCAGTCATCTGTGCAATTCTAACAAGGATTAGTGGAAAACTCGCCACAAGGGAGATAGTTGAATAAGAATATTCGATAAAAGAAGATGTAACTCAAGTGAATGCCAATCTCTGACAGCTTTGACGAGATAGCATACTTGCTGCATTCCAATTTGAGTGAGAATAATGCGAAGGGACTTCTGTAAGATGTCTCCGCTGTACAAATCGACCCTATTAAAGATGTAAGTAAGTGCATATATATATATATAAAGGGAGTGCAGATGGCACACCTTGCAAATTCCAAAAGGTCACCATATAACTCAGAAACATTTTTAATGTGAGACGCTTGTTCGTCAGTGTGAGGGAAGCTATGCGTCATGGAAGAGAAATGCTTTAGCATGACCAGGTGGCCGAAACCACGTAGGGTTACTTCTCCCAGAGCCTTCACCGCTCTTCCTGTCAGAGCCCCTGGACCAGGGACCGTGCTCGAAGAGGAGATGGTGCTTTTCTCGTATTCCCATTGAATGGGCGAAATATGACCAGGTGGGTAAGAGAAACTTCTCGTGGCTGCCGCACGGGTGAGTGCTGAGCGCATTTGAAAGAGGGAATTAGAAGACGGTGAGCGTTTGAAAGACTGGCTAATAAGCAAAACACTATCCGGTATGATTACGGGGAGACTAAACTGCACAAACAAAGACAGCTGTCAAGGTAACCACTCTTCAGCAAAGCGTCTCGAGAGCCCCGCAATTCATATCTGTGAGGCACAGCAAACGGAGGAAGGAGATTGCAAAAATATGTTAGGCGCCCATGACTTCAACAGCAGGGCGCAGTTTGGTCAACTTCTAGTTTCTATGATTGTATCGGGCATGGAGGAGCAATGTTACTTCCAAACTAGTCAACGATAACATGTTAATTTGACATACTAGCTTATTCATCAACCACGGATCTTACAGGGCTGAGTCCGCAAGCGAAATGAAAGCACAGGAACGATAAGAGATTATCATGTAGTGCATAGCAAATCTCGAAGCTTCGAAATCCTAGTACACCCTGCGTGACACAAAGTCAAATTATATCATATTCAATATCGATATCAAATTTATGAATCGCGATAAAGACCTTCAAGCTAATCAGCTTTGGTTCCGGTACTTTTCCGAACTCTTTCAGCCCATGCAACAGCATCTCTGCGGCCCTTGGTAATATCGACGCCAAACCAGATAACCAAAGATGCGCATAAGCAAAGCGCGAAGAGGAATGGGAACCCCATCCAGTTGCTGCCAGACTTGTCAATGATAGCTTGGATGACATTGGGGCCGATCATCGATGAAGCGCGGTTTGAGAGGCCAAAAAGCCCGAAGAACTGTAAGAATAGTATCAGTGTATATGCCACGTGGATTGGGGGTAATGAACATGTAAGAATAACAGTTTCATCAGGCTCGGGGCCGGAAGAAAGTTGTGCGATGAAGGGGACCGGATAATAACCACTGACCATGTTATCGAAGCCAGGGGGCGTGAGTTCTGCCATCATGGTTTGAGAAAATGCATAGTACGGCGCTTGGAAGAGCCCAAAAATAACGTTGTATGCCCTGTATGAGAATTGTTGCTTGAATTTAGCCTTTATCCAAGTTTTCAAGATCGAGCCTTGGAAGAAGATCACGAACCAGAATTCCCAGACATTATGGAAGCTGTATGCGGGGAAGAAACAATTATGATCAGCACAGCCATGGGCGGCGAAATGATAAGCGCCAGTCAAAAACAAAGAGCATACCCAATCTTATGGGTCCATATACCCAACATTCCCCACAGCGGAATGAGAATTGTCACAACATTAGTTACGACAAACATTTTCTTCGTGCTAATCTTGTAGTACTTCTGGATGTACCAGAATCCCAACGTGCTCATCGTGGAGGTGATAGCTTGTGCCAGACCCAGATAGGTGTTTTGCAGGAAACTGAAGGAGAACTTGTCGTTCTGACAGATAGCGACGAGGGTCCCGGTGGTATTGAGACCCTGTGCTTTGATTGGTAATGGGAAGGCAAAAACAGCTCAGGACGCCCACTTACATCGGCCAAAAGGAAGAAAGAGAACAAGTAGATGAACGTATATGGAAGCTGCTTGTACTGCTTGAAAGCTTCCCAGATCTAAACGCCAGGTGAGTATAATAGGCACAAAGTTGACCATGTTTAGACATTGACAAACCTGTTTCCATCCAATGGTGAGGTAATGTTCTCCCTTAGGAACTGGTGGTCCAGGACGTGGTTGCTGGAATATGACTATAGCGGGGAAGCGTGTCATTAAAACGCTTGCAGTCAGTCGGAGTGATTCGTAACATACACCACCATATTCCTACAACAACCCAGTACCCATTGGTTCTGTCGAGTGTGAGTGTATGATATCATACCGAAGAGGCCGCACTTACAATACAAGGGTGTAGTTGTTCACCAACAGGTTATCCTTCAGCGGAAGCAAGAGCGACAAGTTCAGGCACAGGGTAACAATATATCCAATGTTGCTATGCGTCTGCCCAAAATTAGCAAGAGTGAATGATCACAACGGAAGTAGAGGCGTACAGTGCTAATGTTGCTAATTCTGTTCTTCTCCAGACTTTCTTCTCTTTCGTACTCTTCTCTCTCGATCTCTCCAGCCTCGTATTGCTCTTTGAGAGCGCGCGAATGCGCAGTATTCCGTGCAAGCCGAGGGAATAGTGCTGCATAGAAGACAAGTGTGGCGCCATAGCTGATGAAGCCGATCATGTACAGGGCCATAGCAAGAGGCCAGCGAGAAGGAACTGTGAGTATTGATCAGTGTATATGCCTTTGTGCGAGATATGTCAAAACATGCTCACCTGTCAGACTCATACTAGCAAATTGAGCTGCCCAACATATACAAGTGATCACGAATAAGAGCCAGCGGCCGAAGGTACCGTAGTCTGCTGCTGATCCAATTGTGGTGAAGATAAGAGTCATCACCTACAAGGAAGTTAAGTGCGGCTTGACTGAGCAGATCGTGTACACGTACCGCGAAGCTGACTCCGTTTGCGATTAGAACCACGCTAGATACGGCTTTGGTCCCACCAGCCCAAGGTACGACACACTGGCCAGATGCGTCCTCAGCACTACAGGAAGACCCAGGGCCTTTCACAGGATCGAAACCTGCTGCATTTGCAAGAGACTGGAAGAGAGTCATAGAAAATCCATTGGGCCCAACTCCCTGTTGAACGTATTGCTGAGAAGATTCACGATAAGCATTCTTTCAAAAACTTACATTGTCACCGTTGTAATACACTGTTCACGATGTTAAAGCTAGGTTAAGCGAACGAAGATAATGTTACTCACGATAGTAGCTCCACAACTCCCGCCTCGTCACTATGGGTTCATTCTTGTTGATAGACGACACGAACGTATGCCCTTTGCTCTGCGCCACATCGTCCTGGTCTAAGGAGCTTGTCTTCGAATCAACCTTCGTCACAGCTTCTACAAAATCCTTGGCATCTTCATCCAACGCAGCAGGAGCAGAGATCGTGTTGGCGACCGGATTCTCTGGCGCAGGCAGGCGCGACATAGTTGGTATCAGCAAGCCTTTGAGACGACTCCATTCTTATGCGCATATGATCCACTGATAGTATATGAATTCGAAGCAGTACGTCTTGTGATCAGGACTGAGAGCTTCTTTGAGATAGCCACATCTCCACGAGGACGCGTTCTATAGCAAAATTAGAACGGAACTCGGTACGAAGTGGTCAGACGTGAGAGGGCCATGTGGGATCTTGGATAGACCACTCGATAGTTAGCAGGAAAGGTGTAAAAACGAAAGAAAGTCAGTTATGGTATTTGAATGATTTTGTAGTTGCGTGTTATGGAGAGAGATGCGATTTAATCAAAACAGTCTTGTTCAACAACCACCATGACCGCGAAGACTGACGACATGCTTGAAGCTCATGGGAACAAGCTCAACGGGAAAGAGCTTCTGTAAATATCACACGTCTTATCTTGAAGCTCGAACTTCGTTCTCAATTGTGAGGACGACAATAACTGGGTGCTCTGTTGGGCACGTTAAAAGGCGACTTTCAAGCCAAGTGAGTAGGAAATGTTTCGTGTTGAACATAAATATTTATCTTGATTCCCTCCAGCATGCTAAACTGGCTGTTTATCGTTGGGCTGTTCAGTTCATTTGTCACAGCGTCGGTCAATGTGCTCTCAACCGATACAATAGGAACAGTGTTAAACCTATCTGGATCGCCGATACGATTCCTCTCACCTTCAACTGCGGTTGCACTTGGAAGTGTATCTGGTAGAGGTGCTATTCCATCGACACTTACTCCTACTACTTGTATTCACGTGAAACACACGCCTATTACGATGGAGTTTCTCGAGTCCCAGCTCGCTACTTACGCGCAACTCGATGATGTGTGGAATGATAAGTTCTTAGAAGCTCTCATCATATCGTATGAGGGGCCTGCAATGGCATTCTTCGACGACGAAGCGAAGAGGTGGTTAGATGCTCTGCCAACTACCCATCTCTTCATTTCGAAGTCAATACAGCCTCCTTCACTCGAGAATAGCGAGGTGCTCACGATATCAACAATTCCGCCTCCTGGACCCTATTTCATATCCAAATCCAACGAGAAAAAGCAACTTGCGATACATCATGTCTATCGTTTATATGAAGATGACCATCATGCCTTTCTTTTTGGCGCAATTCCTGGTCCAAGTGGAGGGTGGGTCGCTACGAATATTACGTTTCCCATCGAGGACCAAGACGACATCCCTCCTCAGCAAATACCCGTTCCTTCTCGCCTTCCAGCTCTTCTCTCTCCAAACGCAAAGCCCCTCTCTGGCGCACGCTTCGGGCTCAAAGATATATACGATGCCCAAGGCCTTCCAACCGCTGCAGGTTCTCTCGCGTATGCATTGACCCACCCTATTCCAAATATCACCGCTACGTCTATTGCATCATTACTTACTCTCGGTGCAGTCATGGTGGGCAAAACACGTACATCCCAGTTCGCTCATGGAGCCCAACCTTGGGAGTTCCTTGACTTTCCATACTCTTGGAACCCACGTGGGGATGGATATCTCACGGCGTCTGCCTCCAGTTCCGGTAGTGCGTGCGCGATAGCCGCGTACGACTGGTTAGATTTCACGATCGGAAGTGACACTCGAGGGAGTGTCAGGAAACCAGCATCGTTAGTGGGCGTTTATGGTATTAGACCTACGACAGGTGCTTTAAATCTGACAGGGGTTGTACCCTTGTCAGAGGAGATGGATACAGCAGGTTTCTTTGCTAGAGATCCTCGACTGTTCTACGCTGTTTATAAGCTGTGGTATCAAGGCTCGCCAGTGATCAGCAGGCAGATCGGCACTCGCTTTCCACAAAAACTCTTATATCCAATTGAACATTTCCCAGTTAAGAACGCCGAAGCACAGGCTCTTTACGACTCGTTCATTACATCTTTGCAAATCCACCTCGGAATTGTTAAAACGCCAGTCAACATGAGTTCAATGCTAGCACTGTACTTTCCTGACCAAACATTCCCCGCCTTCCAACTATCGTCGAACAAACTTGCTGAATATCGCTCATGGGTATCTGTTGGTAAGCCAATCGTCGATAGTTTTATGGAACAGTATGGTACCCTGCCCACCTTTGATCCTATCCCCGTTAAGATGTTCGCTCGTGCTCAGAACATCTCGGAAGCTGACTTCCAAGCTTCAGTGGCATTCAAACGCGGCTTCCAAGACGCAGTATCTAAATATATCTTCCCTCCCTCGCCCCAATCCTGCTCTGAAACCCTCTTCATCTACGACTCAGCTGCAGGTGGAAAACCCTCATACCGTTTCGAAGAATTCAACTCCTTCCAGGGAGCTGCTCCCTTCCTACTCACTGCCCCTTCTGCAGACAGCACGCCCCCGGAGATGAAAGACTACTTCAACTTCCTTGCATCTATGGCCGAGCTCCCAGAAGTGACAGTGCCGATTGGGCAGGTTCCGTATTGGAGCCAGATTACGAGGCGGTGGGAGATGCTGCCTGTTGCTGCACAGCTAGTCGTGGCCAGAGGGTGTGATGGTATGTTGATGGAATTGGTACGAAAGTTGAGTGAAAACGGGGTCGTAGGAGGTGTGAAAACTGGAAGGCTTATGTATTAAATTCAAATTGGACTGTGAGTAATTTAAAATGTTACCCTTGCTATGTTTGTCATTCCTGTAATTTTCCCATTGGCGCGGCAGGTAATCGTCCCCGTATTTGGTTTGGATTATGACTTGCCCTCATTGAAGCCGATGCGTTGCTAACCACGCCATTTGATGATATAGTTTTGTGGTCAGCTGTAGAGGGTGTTGCACGGATTTGATAATTCCTGAAACGCCTCTAAAGTCGAAGGATCCCAATACGTGAGAGTGCGTGGAAGAGGATACGAATTTGAACCCATGGTTCATTGGAAGGAGGGTGTTTCTCAGCTAGCTTGGACGTGATGGTATTATGTTATTCTGCCACTCTTAGCAAGTTGTTCTTTGCGGATTGAAGACGCCAGTGATTGACTCTAAGCAAGAATTTACCGGAGCACGTACCGGTACATCTTTGGCTTTCTTCTTTTGACGTAACAGAGGTGGCTAGACGATCCTAAAATCCTTCTCCAAAATTCCTCCCACTGCAAGCATCTGCGCTCGCAACTTCATAACAGCCTCACGCAGCTGCCGTTCTGACAGCGCAATGATCTGGTTCTGTATTTTGTCTCGACACACGGGTGTCATCTTATCTCCTTTACCTGCCAGAAAATTATGTATCATTGCGTTGACTGCGCTCGGCGTCTTCGACAGCTTTCTTCCATCTCGCCCTCAACTTCTCTTATTCTCAAGCACATGTTGAGGGGTGGGAAGAATATTGTTTGATCTCCTTTCGAACGCGTTGAGTAGTCTCCACTGTTTGGCAAATATCTATAACAAAGTTATCCGCAGTGAATGTAGAATGAGTGATAGCTATACATTCAACGTTAATATTATTTAAGTATGTAGTTAACCGAAGTTTTACAGGACTACTGATCGGGGGATACGTGGAAATTTTTTGAAGAGCAGTGAGCGTAGCAGAAATAGTTGAGAGGATGATCTATAATCAAAAGGCGAAGTCGGGCTCAGAATTATAAGATTCTTCACCGTAAAGGTCCTCCTCCCCGCCTCCTTCGGTAGTATCAGACGCTGCTGGACCCTCCACGGAATTATGATCTCCACCCCATCCACTATTCCAGCGGCCTCTATTCTCCTTCTCGTAACCAACTTCATTTATGCTCCGCCATTCCCTCTTCCATTTTTGCACCTCTTTCACAGAAAGCCCGGTCTTTCCTTTCCCACTCGGTCGTCCGACAAATTCAGAAGTGCATAAATCTCCTTCCAAATAGCCTTTGATTTTTCCGTCCGCGAGGAAGGTCATGGTACCTTTATTGCACTCACCAAACGTCATAACATCTTCTCCTGCCTCACGTCCACGCCATCTGAAGGAAACCCTCACGTTTGCAGCAGATGGGGGTGGACCTTCAGTTCGGATCACTCCTGAAATAATACCGAAATCAAATTTACCCCACAAGTGAGCTGAGGTGGACGAAGGGTTGATTTTCAGTGTCATTGGCCCACTGGCACACGCCCAATTATCCGAGAGAGCAGGAGCGAGAATGTCATAGCTTCCTGAGACATCGAGAGAGTTTGTTTTCTGATGAAATAAATCGACGATGGGAAATAGAAATTCAAAGTGAGCAGGGCTACTTACAGTAGCTGTCTTCTTCCCCTTCGGAGCGCTTTTAGCTACAGATTTACTAGACTTCATAGTATTGTCAATTTCATTCTTGAGTATTTTTTGAACTGCCGGAACGTCATCCAATAATTTGGTCAAGATGGCTCGAAGACGATCCTCTGACAAGGTGGTAATAGCATTGCGTAGCTGCGGTTTAGTCATAGATTTCGGCACTTCTATGATTTCCACAGAATTATCTGATTCTTCGCCCAGTTCAAAGGGGTCGCCACTCGTCCCAGCAATTGGTTGAGAGGTTCCCTCAAGAAACTTCTTCATGTCAGCTTCTTGCAGCGCCTTCTTCTGCTTACTCCGCTTCTCCGCCTCCAACGCCCTCGTTTTCTCCTCCTCAATGAACTTTTTCTTAGCCATAGAATTTGCCGCTTTCCACTGCTCTTTAAGCGTCTTTTCGAGCTCGAGAATCTGAGGTGGAACAGCGAGTGTCTTTCCGCCACTCGCCTCAAATGCTGCTAGGAGCTTCTTCTTTGCGGGCTCCCTAGTCTTGAGTGGCTTCAGCCCATAATGCAAGAGCTGTGCGCAGTAGAAGTGTGCCTCTTTTTCTTTGTGCGTGTTCACTGGCTGGCGTTTCGCCACTTTTCCAGCTTTAGTGAGAACGGGAGGTGGTGGGGTATAAGTGAGAAGCGCGTGGAGGTCGGCAGGGTCTGCTCGACCATGTTGGAAGCCATCGACCCCGACGTAGAAACTACGCCCTCGGTAGAAAAACCCGCCTGTGGATACAGCGGGTGCGTAAATCTGCCTCGAATCCGAATCTGAGCTCCAGGACATGGGGTAAATTGAAGATTGTAGATGATATATGTAGGGAAATTCGTAGCTGAGGTGGCAATGGTAAGAAAGAAGATGAAAAGGAGTTGTTCGGCGCTTTATATCATTGTCGCAAACATGACGCGTCAACATGCCAAAACAAACGCGTGTCGAACAAATTTTAATTGACGCGTCAAAGGCTTATCTTATTTTATCTTTACCGAAAATCAATCACCACTGCGTTTCTTCCTCTTCCTCTTCCTCTCGCCCGTCTCCACGTTATTCCCAGCACCCTCGTCTCCCACTGCATTATTATTCGATGCACCTCCCTGCAGAATGTTGACAGCCTTCTCTACCGCCTGTTGGCGAATTTTCTCTGGTAAATGCTGCCAATACAGTTCTTCCCTTTTCCCGAGAACGAGTTCTACGGTGATAGCTTTTCTTGACGCATCTGGAGGCACACCTTTGTCATCTAAACCATTCGCTTGGGAGATGGGGTGAGCGGAGAAGTGCTGAACGAATTGCTCGGCATGCTGAGGTGTGCTGAGGCGAACGTGACACTGCGGGGGAGGCGTTGGTAAAGAAAATGGAGCAGGAGAGCAAGACTTACGCTATCCATTCCTTTATTAAAATCTGTATAATCAATCCCACCATCCTTCAGTTGGCCTGAGGATATTGCATCTTGGAAGGCAGTCTCGAAGAGTTTTCGCAAAGTCGTCTTGTTCGTCTCAGGATAAATATTCCGGACAAATACCAGGCAATTATATGGATATGGTGAGTGGTATTCGATCTTTGATTTCGTTGAAGGTTCGTCGGAATACGTTTCGACAGGCTTTACAGGAGCTTCAGGTCGCTTTTCTTCGACATAAACTCTCTTCATTGGAGCATGCGAAGGCTCCGGTATATCATTTGTATCTTGGTACGCGTTGATCTCGTCTACCAATTTCTGCCGGTATGCGAGGTATTCCTCCTTGAGCTGATCCCAGAGCGATTTGGGAAGTGCACGGAACCCAAACTTGCTGGCCTCTCTCACTTCCCCGTATTCTTCCAATGGCTTTTCCACCTGTTTGTGGCCATGTTGTCGATTCCAAGGCCACGAAGTAAGCATGTAATCCACGTCTCGAGGATCAGAAAGTGTAACAAGCGCAAAGCCTTTACAACTGGGCATGTCGCCAGGCTTGTCCTGGTGATGAGGTGGTAATGTGATATTCTGGACGCGTGTTACCATATCTTTAACAGACCTATCGCTTCCAACGAGTAACGCATGCGTAAATGCAGCGATTCCTGGTATGCTTCGATGCTGTATGGGGATATTTTCCTGTTGGCTGAAGTCAGTAAGCTCTACAGACATTTTAAAACGCCTGCCACGTACCATGTATATCGTCAAATTTTCCCAGTCCTGCTTTGAGCGGCCCGTTGTTTCATCCCTCGACTTTCTCCTAATCTCATAACCTCCTTTCTCCTTGCCTTGTCCACCATACCACGTCGAAGATGAAGGTTGTGATACAAGTAACCGGACCTCGACGAAGTCGGGGGCATGCGTACGTAGGGCCTTCACGATGGCAGTCTGTGCGTCGTCTAATCGGAGACCACGAAGCACAGGCGAGTGGTGCAAAACATAACTAAGAGGTATGACTTTGTAAAACTCATCAAACTTTACTACTGCAAAACGAGCGAAGACGACTTACAACCCTTGTCCTCTTCCAACGCATCCTCGCCCGTACCACTGAGGTCAATCTTCCGCCTAAAATCGCTGTCCGCCCAGAGTGCATAATCCGAGAGAGCCATGCATACAAGATTGATGTAGTCGCTGTCGCTGTATTTGACTTTCGAGTTAGCTTTTGTGGGGCCAGTTTCGCGCTCGTCCTTGCCCTTTCCCTTCACGTCTCTCGGTAGTACAGTAACTGAAGCTGTGTGTGTTTGGCTCGGAACAGTGGATATCGAGGCTTTGGGCGCTTTAGCGAATTTCCGAGGGATGAAGGCGAATGAAGCCATGGCAAAGGTACGACGAGTTGCCTGTGCACGACGTGAAAGTCGAAACGACGCGCCGCACAGTTTGCCTTTGGCACCTGCGACAAATAACGGTCCGTCATTCCCGGTGCTATAAAATTGCCAAGAACTAAGGTGGAGTTGTGGAGATTGTGACAACGACTACTGCACATCCGAATGCAATTAAGATGACCACAAATTATAAGTTTGAAGCCGGATGCACGTCGTTACCAGATGTCGAAACCTGATGTGTGAGTAAGTACTTGTTCGACAGTCAGGCGATTGTCAAGGACATGGCGATTAAATCCTGGAGTCGGCCAATTCGCGAACGAGTAAAATTACGTAGCCATTCATGATCAACCGTCGGGAAGTAAAAGCGTGCACTGGCTTACAGCTGATTTCGAAACGATAGACCAGTTTCCACTTTTTTTCACTGTAGAATTTGTATTTACTTTTGGAGCTGAACAAACAAAGGTGCTCCACCTAATTCTGAGTCTAACTAAAATTATCTGCTAGAGCGTGGCGCCCGTTCGGAGCGGTTATCGTGCTATGGCTGGGTGGAACTGCAGCTATAGACTCTGCATACTACCTTTCTTTACTCTCTATGATGGGTAATTGTAGGCACATACCCAAGGCTGTCAAAGAACAGCTGGTAGTGATGTCCACTTATCTCAAATCCAGCGAGATCGCACGTATTACCGGCATCAGTCACCGCACGGCCAATAAAGTCTTCCAGGCTTGACGACCTCGCATTCTTAACCCTCTTCATATTGCAGTAACTTCACTAGTCGTTTTCTCGCAATCTAGGATACTAAGAGTGGATCATCTCCTTAAAACATGCATGATAAATACTTAGAAAATATAGCAGTAAATTGGTGAACGGAGCAACACCACCAAGGAGCGATAGAGGCCGAGCGCTAGTAGTCGACAGTTTAGACTCGGAATTAGGTGGAGCGCCTTTGTTTGTTCAGCTCCAAAAGTAAACACGAATTCTACAGTGAAAAAAAGTGGAAACTGGTCTATCGTTTCGAAATCAGCTGTACAATAATGACGAGTAATACATTTTAATTTACAGCTGAGGGTCAAGACCCACTGATGTCCATTAATTAAAGCACGTCCCGCAGCTTCGCTGGAGATGATGATGTGGATTCTTATGTGCGGTAAGTAGTAGTATAGAGTCATAGTCATTATCCGTAACCTATTTAACTGGTGTCATAGATTTTAATTGGAATGTTTAACTTTAAGCCCTCTTATAACAGCAGCATGGCGCAGCTGGAAGCGCGCGGGGCTCATATTCTTGTGTCACCCCGAGGTCACTTGATCGAAACAAGTTGCTGCTATTCTTTTTTCTCTATCGTAACCTTCATCACTGATTCCTGAGTGATGATGGAAAATATGAAGAATATATATTGTATGCATATGACTTCATTTTAATCTTGAATATGGATGATTTAACTTAGTACACTTAATAGCTAGAGGCCATACATAAGCGTCAAGTTTCTAGTGATAAATGAAGATATGCAATTAGATGATCCTAAATGTAAGTAGATACTCTACAGTTTGATATGCAACGCGAGAAATAGAAGAGGAACGCGAAAGTCAAAAACAAATGTAAAATTAAATCTTTTTGTCCGATTGAGATTCCATGTCGACTTCCTCAATAGATTCGGACTCTGAAGGAACGATCTCTTCTGATTCTTGAGGGAGGAGAAGGTTTAGCACAGCTGCAACGATGCCGGCAGAGAGGACTAGTAGAAGCATTGTCAATAGAATATTCCTATATATCAAGCGGAATTTGAACCCACAAGGTGTGCTGAGCACGATGGTAATGGAATCGAAGAGACCTTGCAGGCCCTTGTTCGGGCTGGCGACACGTTCAAATAGATACGTGAATGTATCATGCTTGAGCAAGTTGCCAACTCCAAATGCAAGGGCTACAGCAAGCACAAACCGGTCACGGCGGGTAAAGCGGACATGTGCGAGGACACGAATACCAGATACTACGACGCTGGCAAACAGAAAAGTCGTAACACCTCCCAGAACAGAGTTGGGAATAGCGAGGAAAACACCTGAAATTTTGCCGATGACACCAAAGATAATGAGGAACGCACAACACCATCGTCCGGCAGTCCGATTTGCGCAACGTGTGATAGCAATGACACCGTTGTTCTGTGCGAACGTCGAAAGTGGGGTGACCGTGAAGAGGGCAGAGAAGAAACCGCTGATACCGTCGCCCTATAGTAGAAAGGTGTTGATTAGGGGCTATCGAAACACGGTAACGTAATAAACATACCAAAATACCACCTTGTATACGTGAGTCGAACAGTTCACCGGTGACTTCCTGTCGTGATACTTCTGCAGATGCAGTGATATCACCAATAGCTTCCATTGCAAGAGAAACTAATGGGATATAAATTAGACCATGTTCAAGATAGGGTTCTTAGCTTAACGCACCATAAACAGCCAACATAGGCAAGATAGCCGGAGGGTAGACACTAATCTTGAAACGGTGAACCCACAGGAAGGTGATAGCAGGCGCAGACTTGATGGTAGCGTCGCTCATATACCCCGTTGCACCTGCAACAATGCAGCCGACGACGAGACCGACAATGATGCTGATGTTCTTCATGAACGGCGAGCCGAATATTTCCGTAAGAATGATAGAGGAGAACGAAAGGAACCCAAGGCCAATGAATTCTACCGATCCCCAGGGAAGAGGACGAGGAGCAAAGATGGTCGGGCACATCGCGAAGATACCACTTTCGGGTCGATTCTTGCAGTCGTTCGATCCTCCACCCCAGTTAGCAATACCTGATTCACCGATGAGAGAAGCGCCAATCATGAGAATGACGGTTCCAGTGACGAGAGGGGGAAAGATCCTTTTGAGAAGCTTGGGCGAGCAGAAGGACATGAAGATTTCTAGGAAACTACAGATGAGGGAAGTGCCAAGGACTTTTCCGTACGCGTCAGGACAGGGGCCGCGAGATATTATGCCTCCTGCAGATATTACAGACGGGCAGGTTCCATCTTTGTACATGGCGGTGAAAATCTGGATGAGAAGGTGAGCTGCGGAACATTGGTAAAATATATTTAAGTTACATACGGCATTGGCAGTGCTGAGTGTAGCGAAACTCGTTCCAACAACCGTTATGAGGCCAGTACCGATGTAATAACCACGGAAGAGATGTATCCGTGATATTTGAACGAGACTCATAATACCTGTAGACGAAGCAAATGAGTACAATTTTAGCATGTACCAGAAGGAAGCACATACCACAGCCAATGAGAGAGGCAGAAATCATATAGGAAGAAACGTCAGCGGGAAGGTTGAGAGCCGATGCGAAGATAATAGGTGGGGTAATGAGACCAGCAAGCATGGCGAGGGCGTGTTGAAGGCCACTTGAAATTGCAAGCATAAGAGGGAGTTCGGCATCTAGTGCGTAAAATGGTGGGAGCTTTGAGCTCGTCTTCATGAAAGGTAGAGTGGGTGTGCATAGCCTGAATGACGCAGAGAGATATTCAGCGAGAGCTCTCTCGAAGAAACAACGAGATGTCGTACCATGCATAGTCATAGTCACCAATCCATCCCTCTTTCGTCGTGACCTTGCGTTTAATTTGTGATACACGATCCCGGAATGTGGAAGAAGGAGGTGTTGTTGGGGATGGCTGTTCGGATGTGACAGACATTGGTGGTCGTAAAAGCTCAAGCTGTTGTACGTGAAGAGGCAGTCGAGCAGAAGTTGAACCGTTCGAAGCTCCATCACACAACCCTATGCATCTATATAGGGCGCGGGGATATCAGCACCAAGGAAATCTTTGTCTATCCTGTCATTCGTTTTCACCGCAACTCCAGCGGATCAGAAATTTTGCGTCTTGTCGAGGGCTCGACTGCGATAAGGGTGTCAATAAGTTGGGCACTTTGAGGTGTTTAGCGAGGATAACAGAGATAGCGCATGCTGCTTGAAATTGATTTTCGGCCGCAAAGGAACCGCATCCAGAAAGGCTGATAAGGGTATTATTTGCCTGGCAATCGCGTCCGTACCAGGAACGCGCGTTATCTTATCGCACGTGTGACTAAAGCTTACAGGCACATGCCTGTCACTAGCGAAATTCAAATGGGCAGTGGAAGGAGGCGGAATGCTGTTGTTAGAGGACGGAACGAAAAGATGGAGCAGAATATTGATCAAGACTCCCGAGAAGCTAAATATAACTAGATTACCGGTGGAGAGGGAATTTAGAAATTTGAAAGAGCACTTACTTACGAGATAACGGTTTATATTACAGTGTAGTCGGTAAGGAAGCCAATAAAGATAACGGAAACAAGAAAGCCTATCCAGAGCTATCCAGAACTATCCGGAGCAAGGATCAGATCGTACACACCCACCACCCCACCTACTCACTCAACCTGCATCGCCGAATCTTCCCATTCGTCATCCATGGGCTCGTCTAGGTCCCGTCCCCCTCGCTCCATCAGGCTAGCAAGGTTAAACGTCCGGGGTAGCGACGACTCGTCCTTACCCACCATGATACGCTCGAAAGTCTCGTCCCATCGCGCATCGCTCTGGAAGAATCGCCGTCGAGCACCTTTTATGGGTGCCGCACCCACGTCGTAGTGGCTGAAGCTATGGTCCTGCACAGGAACGTCGTAGTATTGACCAGTGAGCAAACTCATGCGTTTCTTATTAGTTGACGCGGAGTGCTGCTTGTTAACACGTCCAGAGGAACGTCTCCAGCTATGGGATGATTCGTCTGAATCCCAAGAGTCCAGGTCGTCTGAGTCAGAGGATGTGGTGTCGGATTCTTGGAGGTTATAGAGATATCGAGTGTGTTCTAGCAGGTGGTCAGCTATGGTTAGCAGAGAACAACGATAGTAGACTTACGGGCTAATCGATCGTCTAGTTCATCTTTACCAACTTCATGATCCTTACCGAACCCGAGATGTGCCCCGACGCTTTCCCGTGGAACATCATGCATACCAACAGATGGAGCGCAGGGCAGGTTTTGGAGTTGCTCGAGAGCAGTTATTCTACATATTCAGGCGTAATTAAGGGGGATATATGGAACAGAAAGAAATACATACCGAACTTTCTCTAGTGACCCATCCTTAATGTTCAGGTCGTCCATGTTGTTCTCTACAACCTCCAGTCTATACCGGGGCCCAAACCACTCGAAGTACTGGTTCCACGGCATTATAGGATCGATGTCATTCTCGATCCCCAGCGCACACGCTGTTTCATACGCCCACGTCCTCGCGACGTTCTTCACGGTGTATCCACCCCCACCGAGGAGCATGAGCGGGATGTTTTGCTTTCGGAGGAATTGCACACAGTGTGAGTGCCCGTGCATGGAGAGGTTGAAGCATCCAAGCTTATCGCCGGCTAGTGAGTCCGCACCACATTGAAGGACGACGGCGGAGGGTTGGAATACTTCGAGAATCTTGGCAATAACCTGTGATGTGTTAGATACTTCTTGAAAGACAGTTATGCATGAATGCTCACCGGTTCAAAGACACTCTGAAAAGACTCATCCGTAATGCCATCCTTCAGAGGTACATTCACCGCGTATCCCTTGCCTTTGCCCCTTCCTTTATCCTCCTGTGTCCCAGTCCCAGGGAAATACTCTCCGAACTTGTGGAAGCTGCATGTCATCACGCGATCATTGGTATAGAACGCCTCTTCGACACCATCACCGTGATGGCAGTCAATATCGATGTATAGCACGCGAGGGTATGTTCGTAAGAGCTCTAGAATCGCAAGAACGATATCGTTGATGTAGCAAAACCCGGAAGCTTCACGCTTCTTTGCGTGGTGCAGTCCTCCAGCCCAGTTTATGGCGATGTCAGTGGCGCCGGATGTGATGCGGTTTGCACCGCCTAGTAGGTATCAGAATAATCCAGGTGTAAATACAACTTATGCGCACCTATTGAGCCTCCTGCTGATATTGAACAAAATTCGAATACGCCCTCGAATGCCGGATTATCTTCTCCCACCAAAACTGCTCTTCGTTAGAACACACCAATATATGAACAGTTGGGTTACTCACATCGTGTTCCATGATAAGTCAAATCTTCTGCCGTTTCGGGTGACACTCTGTTCAAGAAATGCACATATTCATCGGTGTGGAAGGCGCTCATCGCTTCAGGCGATGCACGTTTCGGTCGCTACATAAGGTGAGTTCTATGAGTCTTTGACTTTCTATTTCGTCTTGGCCAAATACGCTCACAAGGACATGCATCTTAGGCAACATCTCATACGCCGTCACCAGCTCGTGCGTAACGCGTATCCTGTGTGGTTTCATTGGGTGTCCAAGGCCATAGGTGAACGACCCCACGTCCGCTGGAGGTTGTACGGCTTGTTAGCTACTACTCGAAGCTATATGAAGAATACGGAACATACTGTCGTAGTAGTAGGCAACTTTTCGTTTTGACATCGTCGAGAACGATGCCTTCGACGCTGGAGGCGAGGAGTGAATTGGTGGAACGTCAGCGGTTCAACTAAAACCGGTCCGTGGGTGTGCATCATTAGAGTTCTGCAGGGCCGTTACTCTCCGGAGACATCCACGTCAAATAGGGGTAAACACTTTGACGTCGTCGCGAACGGCGAACAGACGTAAAACGACCATTCACTCAAATTCTGTCGTTGCCAGTCGTGTATTTTGGTCTACATCTAGGTCAATAATAATTCTATGTTTCTGTGAGCGCTGGCTGCCCTTCAAAGCTTCGTACCTGGCTAATGATTATCGTTAGCACCTCAAATTAAGAAACCAACTTTCCAGTCATTCTCTGCATTCAAACTGCTCTGGGGCTATTCTTCACGTACAACGATGTCTGAAACCAAAATTCCAGCCATGCCGCCTCTTATGCCTCCGAAAACGCGCTACAATGTCGCGAAACTACTTATACTAGGACTCATATTCCACCTCGTATTCATCGCGTCCGTATTCGACTGTTATTTTATCAGTCCGGTTGTAAGTGGGATGGAGAGGTATAGCGTTGGGGCTGCTGAGGCGAAACGGTTGGTTCTGATTGTTGGTACGCCAACCTCACTGGATAGCTGTGGACGTTCAACTAATAGGGCTACAGGTGACGGTCTACGAGCAGACCTGCTATTCAACAAGAAACCATTCCCGAACATCGAATCGTCGCCAGAAATCATCGCACCCTATCTACGGTCAATAGTAGAAGAGAGAGGCGCGTTCGGAATTTCACATACCAGAGTGCCGACCGAGAGCCGTCCAGGACATGTAGCAATCATTGGTGGAATGTACGAGGACGTATCTGCTGTTACTAAGGTACGAATCACGTTCGGGTATACTGGATACCAGAAGCTTGACTGAAAACCATATAGGGCTGGAAGACCAATCCAGTCGACTTCGACTCCGTGTTCAACCAGTCAAGCACCACATTCTCCTTTGGCTCACCTGATATCTTGCCTATGTTTTCTCGTGGGGCAACACCAGGGAAGGTGAAAACATGGAGTTACAGCTCAGAGGAGGAGGACTTCACAAAGGGTATGCTACTGGGTACATATTCGCTTCGTTTGACTCACAGATGTACGGACAGATGCAACCGAGCTGGACACATGGGTCCTGGATCACCTCCGTACCCTCTTCCAGAATGCCACCTCCAATCCAGAGCTGAACACCCGGTTACGATCTGACAAGGTCGTGTTCTTTTTGCACCTGCTAGGGCTCGATACTACGGGACATTCTTATCGACCTCATTCAAAGGTTCGCATTATTCATATAGCTGTGCTTTTTGTCCTTCTGAACGGGCTTTCAGGAGTATATGTACAACATCCAAGTGGTTGATAATATCGTTCGAGAAACTGAAAAACTAATCTCTGACTTCTACCAAGATGAAGAAACGAGCTACGTATTCACCGCCGACCATGGCATGTCTGCAATTGGGAACCACGGTGATGGACGTACGTGGAAGTTTTCATCTCCAAAGCATTCCTCCTAACATGCAAGGTACAGACCCAGACAACACCAGAACACCTCTAATAGCATGGGGTCGTGGTATCCGCAAACCTCTGCCGGACTCCCAGCCCTCCTCACATGATGCCTACTCAAAACCCTGGGGACTCGAAAAGTTCTTTCGTAGAGATGTAGAGCAGGCAGACATTGCTTCACTCATGGCCTCCCTTATCGGTATCGAATGGCCAGCAAACTCAGTTGGCGTGCTGCCCGATGTCGATCCTACAAGGCCCGGATATCTTGATCCGCAACTGGGCGATCAGACGCGTGCGAAGGCGGCATTTGTGAACGCGAAGGTTATTTTAGAG
This sequence comes from Crucibulum laeve, assembly GCA_004379715.1. Classification (NCBI taxonomy): domain Eukaryota; kingdom Fungi; phylum Basidiomycota; class Agaricomycetes; order Agaricales; family Nidulariaceae; genus Crucibulum; species Crucibulum laeve. Next base: position 2,434,230 of record ML213591.1, read on the forward strand.
CATTATAGAGTTAAACATGGTTTGTTGAATCCTCCTTTCTGTGCTTCGGTTTTATTCTGAGATGTCTTCAATACAGAACTAAAACAAGCTCATACGCTACTCTACAAACCCTTTAAACTATTAGAAGATGCTTCATCAAGCTCCAAAACCACTGAACCTGAGGCGGAAACTGACAACCTCGACATAGATGAACTCATCGAACAGGCCAAACTTGTCTTCTACAAACCTTTCCAATCCATTAAAGACCCCTCTCATTCCACCGAACCTCTTCGTGTTGCCCATGTAAATACCATCGAGCAACTTATCGCTTCCCAAGACTGGACGCTCGCACGCCAAGCTTCCGCTGAGCTCATCAAGTCCGCTCTCGCAGGCTTACATTACCTGCAAACCTACGACCGGCTGCTCATCCGCGCCATCGTCACCGCTGCGTACCTTGGCTGGGCAGCATTCGCCTCGCTGTACATATTCCGTCCACTTGATCGACCGGACGCCGTTCGTGCGTATCCTGCATTGATTACAACAGTTTCGTTGGTGGTGTTGTTAGGATTCTGGGGCTTGTTTGCTGCTCAGAAGTCGGCATGGACATTCTATGTTTATATTGCGTTCCCCTGCTATTTCTGGCGAGAATTCCTTGTGCAGGCGACGCCCCCGACCAGAAAGTGGTTAGATACACCTCGAGAAGTATCTGCATATATTTGGATGGCGGGGAAAGCAGTGGCCATTGTCTGTGTACTGCAGCTCATGGTGGTATGTATTGCTTCTTTCGCATTGGTGTAGAGTCTCAAGTTGGTTGCTTATAGCTTGCATATACACGACGTGTTTACTGGAGTACCGGATTCGTGTTGATCGGAGGACTGTGGCCACTAACGTGGCCAAAGGGCCTCTATAAGCGGAATGAGCTGCTGCATTTGGAATTCCTAGCCTTATGCATTGTTAGCTCGATATTCCCGTTGATTCCAGTCAACCAGAAGGAGAACATAGCCATGATGTTTGTTTCTCTCTTCCCTTCCTCCTTCACCTATCTGACTATTCAATAACTAGATTTTTGGGTGGCACGGTGATACTCGCAATAGGGTGGTTCTTTGTCACTAAGAAAGGAGATGGTAATGAAAATTGGAAAGAGCTAATTTATCCGTTCTGCATCCAAGTACGCGCTAGTTCTTCCGTTGATTTGTATTGAGACACTCATAAACTATGTGAATAGGCCAGCTTGGTCGTTGCGACGATGTTCGTCACGTCTGGCTCTGTTAGAAGTCTACGAATGAAAGCAGGGCTTCCGCTTCTCCATCAAGTTCAAGGGTGGGCTTACCTTCGTAAGTTATTCATATCCATCTTTGCCGCTTCCCTAACACATTACATGATCTATCATAGTCATTGCCTCCCTCTTCCCATTCCTGTACCACAGCAAGTTCCACACAGTCAACTCCAAACTACTCATGTACTTCCTCGGCTTTGGACCATGTTTCGTCATATTATCTATTAGCACTGAAGGCTTGTTCTACGCTGCGTATTCAGCAACGTTGGCTATATGGATCGAGATGGAAAAGGTTCATCGGGGGGAGCGGAAGAGTTCGAAGAGTGTGACATATGAGTTCCAGCCAGATGATCTTAGAATTGCATTGTTTTTCTTGTTCTTCGTCCAGGTTGGGTTCTTTGGGACTGGGAAGTAAGCTTTTCTCTGTTATCAACTAGTAAACTGTCACTAATTTTAATTTTGTAGCGTCGCCTCAATATCGTGAGTCCGGGGTTTGCCAGCTTCCTACTTACTGATGCTAATTCCTCTCCAAGATCCTTCTATCTAGAGCCCGTTTATCGTCTCATACCGATCTTCAACCCCTTCTTCATGGCTTCGCTTCTTGTAAGTCAGCTTGGCTCTCTATGCAAAGATATCTATCAACAACTGAGTATGTCAGGTCTTCAAAATCATCGCTCCTTATATCATGCTGTCGATAACATTCGCTGTCCTTAATCATACTTTACATCTACCTCCCTTCTCTCTACTGCTGGTCGCGCTTACTCTTACTGATGGTATGACATTGGCTTTCTTCTTCAATGTACAAGATACTGGTAAGATTTACTGTTGGTTGTGATTATACTTTTCTGACATGGTTTCTAGGATCATGGCTAGAGATTGGACAATCTATCACTTTCTTCTGTATCTCTTCGCTATTACTCCTCTGGTCTGCGGGCATATGTGCTGCAGGAGAGTATTTGATGATGGACGTTATCAATGCCAAACCACAGGAAACCAAGGTGGAATGAGGGTACAACTGTAACATTCTACTCAAGTTGTTGGGAGTACAGGGCTATCGTATCTCCAATATCTTTCCTCAAACCCCTAAAACGTCGCCTTACTCTATATACCCTAGACCTGTTTGCTTTCGGATCCAACCATTGTAGCATATACAGCTCATGTAGACATCATTATTCCATTCTTACAGTTGTATATCGTTGCCTGATCGCGATTTCCGAAGAACAACCTGCTATATATAGCTCGGTTAACCGTTATTCGGGCCGTTACTACCACAGGCACAATATGCCAATAGACAAAACCAGCATCGAACAGCCTTTAACGGGGGTGTTCTGACATTTCGCCATTCCCGTCATCGCCGCCAACGACGAGTACGCCGTTCTTGACGATGTCAAAGCGAAAAGTCGCCTATTACTACGATAGTATGTTCTATATCACTCCTAATGGTTTGGGAGTCGCTAACGAGCCTACCAGCGGACGTGGGGTCGTTCACCTATGGCCTCGGACACATGATGAAACCGCACCGGATGCGGGTTACGCACGAGCTGGTGACGGCGTACGAGATGCTGCCGAAGATGCATGTCCTAGTGAGCAGCTTATTTGAGAAGGAGGAGGAAGACAAAAGCTCAAAGAACTCGTCTTGCATAGCGACCGAAACGCGCAACGCCTGAAGCAATGACCGCGTTCCACACCGATGAATATGTGCATTTCTTGAATAGAGTGACACCGGAAACCGCGCAAGAACTGACTTATCATGGAACACGATGTGCGCAACTTTAGAGCTACTAGGTTTTGCGATGTGCTAACAAAGCGTAGTTTTGGTGGGAGATGATAACCCCGCATTTGAAGGCGTTTTTGATTTTTGCTCAATATCAGCTGGAGGATCAATAGGTCCGTAGACATCCTTTTTCGATATTCTCTATGATCTCTCACATTCAGTAGCTGCCGCCAACCGCCTCACGTCTGGCGCCGCGGACATCGCTATCAACTGGGCTGGAGGGCTGCACCACGCAAAGAAGCGAGAAGCCTCCGGGTTCTGCTACATCAATGACATCGTCCTTGGAATCCTCGAGCTTCTACGAATGTATCCCCGCGTATTATACATCGACATCGACATTCACCATGGCGATGGCGTCGAAGAGGCATTCTATACCAATGACCGCGTGATGACATGCAGCTTTCATAAGTTCGGAGACTACTTTCCGGGGACGGGGACACAGGAGGATAAAGGAAGGGGGAAGGGGAAAGGGTATGCAGTGAATGTACCGTTGAAAGACGGGATTACGAATGAATCGTTTCAGAGTATCTTTGAACCGGTAAGTGCACTTGAACACATAACTTGAAAAGAAACGCCTAACACCTCATAGGTGATTTCGAAAATCATTGAAGTATTCCAACCCTCCGCAGTTGTGCTACAATGTGGTGCCGACTCCCTGGCTGGCGACAAGCTTGGCTGCTTCAATCTCACAATGCACGGCCACGCACACTGCGTTCAATTCCTCCGAAAGCAAAACATTCCACTTATCCTTCTCGGTGGCGGTGGTTACACCGTGAAAAACGTTGCTAGGGCATGGACATATGAAACAGCGTGCGCTATAGGGATTGAAAACGACATCGATCCTATAATGCCCTGGAATCAGTACTTCGAATGGTTTGGACCACGATATCGACTGGAAGTTGTGGAGAACAACATGGATGATCTGAACATCAAGGATGGGTCGCTCGAGAAAGTTCGGTGTGTACCTCTTCGATAAGCACACAGCCTTATTTCTTACGCTTCAATACAGCGTAAATGCCCTAGAGCAGCTCCAGAACCTTCCAAGCGCTCCATCTGTTGGTATGCACGATGTTCCCAGAGAAAGCGTTGGACAGCATCTCGGGTTCGGTAAAGATGATGAAGGTAGTAGAGATAAGCTGGACGAACGATTAGCTCGTGCGTCTATTGTTATGACCTTCTAGAAAACACAGCTCACCTACTTCCAGAACACTCTCGATATATCTACAACCTTCAAGAATCCGATACTACCTCTTCCGATTCAGATGAGCAAGATTCCTGGGATTCAGACGAGTCGACACACAACTGGCAACATTCATCTAGGCGCGTTAATAAACAACACTCCGCCTCAACCAACAGGAAACGTATGAGCCTGATCACCAATCAATACTACGACGTCCCAGTACATGACCACAGCTTCAGCCACTTCGACGCCGGTGCGCTCCCCACAAAAGGTGGTCAACGGCGATTCTTCCAGAGCGATGCACGATGGGACGAGAACTTTGAGCAGATCATGGTGGGCAAGGACGCGTCGCCGTTACCCCGGTCGTTTAGCCTTGCTGCACTGATGGAGCGAGGTGGACATAACCTGGACGAGCCTGTAGAGGATGAGCTGGAGGGTTCGTCGATGCAGGTTGAGTGAGTGGGCTTGTATGTGTGAGAGATCTCTTGTTTGCTCTGGATGGTGTTAGATAGGATTTTGTGTTCTGTATCTTTATACCTAATGTATCATATCTGTAATGTACGCGGCTATCTTGTAAATGGGATTCTACTCGGATTAATTTTCTTCTTGGACTTGAGCATCGTTGCGAACGATGAACAGGCACCAAACCGCCATTCAATTAATTATAGGCATTGCGTACCGACCTCCTTGTCATTGAATCCGAACTTCGTAAAAGGAATACCGTTGGAAATCCTGCCATTGATATAAATACACCTATAGTTACAAAATTACTGCAACAAGTCCTCCACTCCTCTTGACGAAACCAGCCAGCTTGGACTCGGCTCAACCGGCTCCTTCAATAATCTATGTATATCTATTTTCAAAATCTCTCTCATTCTGCTCCAAACCATCCACTATCCCGATTAGTACGTTAGAAACCGCACATTTCTTTCCCTTGACGGACTCCTCGAATGGGAGCTTCCATGTGAAGAGTGTGAATGCGAGCTTGAAGACCTCCTATGGTGGCGATGCGACCTTCCCGATCTCGAAACGATCACAGTCGGCTGAGCGCCGTAATAAGGCATTCCAGGTGCTGCATAGCCATATGATGGCATCCCATACGAGGGCATGCCCATGGGTGCCGGCTGCCCGTACATCGCCATGGGGGCAGTGTTGGGGTAGTATTGCTGTGTGGGCATGCCGTGGTGGATGTGTGGTCTGTCGTCGTGGTAATAGTCACGGTCCCGATGGTGGTGGTGGTGGTGATCCCGGTAATCGTCGTCGCGATAATCGTCACGGTGGTGGCGGTGATGGCTGCCGCTGCTGCTACTGCTCATAGGGATACCGCCCATGGGCATACCGCTCATTGGCATACCACCCATGGGCATACCATTCATAGGCATACCGTTCATAGGCATACCATTCATGGGCATACCAGACATAGGCATACCAGACATGGGCATACCGTTCATGGGCATACCGCTCATTGGAACGCCGCCCATCGGAGGTACGCCATTCATAGGAGCACCGTAAGAAGAGCCAGCAAATGAATTGGGATAGTAGGACATCTTTGGGGGTTTACAGAGACAATAGAACGATAAAGTCGATTTCGATGAGTGTGTTGTCGAGGAAGCTAGAGATTCACTTGGTAGAAAACGACAATGCAAGAGGTGGTGATAAAGTCAAGTCTGGCTGGCTGGTCGTAACAGAGTCGTGAAGGTCGTGAAGTGTCGTAAAGATTTGCACCCTGGTGTAGGGAGGTTGATTAACAGGCCTGCCTATTGATGGGGATTCAACTGAGGAGACGAGGTTTATATATGATAGAGCATATCCAGGGCTGTGATCGAAGCAACTGGAGTCATTGCCATTGGGCGCTACTTATGAAACGTGAAACGATCAACAAATGGGTTACCAGGTGGATACCAGCCAGCGTTTGACCGAGGGATTACCGCCTTGTGCAAAGCCCGACGCCGTCTTAGTGTTCACTGCAATTTGATTCCGACAATGATAATCTAGAGTTGAGGACCATACATGATACCAGTATCAAATGTTCTATTAGAAGTGTTTGCGATATTACTCAAGCGTCCAATTCAAGTAGGTACTACCCTATGAAAGGGAACAGGTTTATAGCACGAACCCTCTTGTCACAAAGAATTGATATTTGGCGTGGTATTGAACTGAACAGAAGTAGCAAAGATTAACGGAATAAATAGCGCTCAGTCAGATAAGAATTGACTATATATTGAAGTAAGTATACCTAACGGAATAAATAGCGCTACAAGATAATCAGTAAGAGATAGAAAATAAGTAAGTAAGTTATAACTCACCTCAGTCAGATAAGAATTGACTGAGGTGTTTCTACACCATCTAAAAGTCTTATATACTAGACCAAATGATAAAAGGAGTATCTACTGTAAGTAGATACTAATATACGAATCATTTGTTTCTAAGTTACGGAGTCCGGGAAGTATATACGTTGCTAACTCGTCTAAATAATAAGTGGGCCAAATAATAGGAATTCCGAGTGGTGCATTAAGGGCGGGCGATGCGCGAGACGGTTTGTATTTCCAACAAAGATGTCACTCCAGTTAGCTCAGAATTTAAGGAGGATGAACAGAGTTGAGCAGAGGCACGGCCCAGGAGCCGGGAGTTGCTTGTTTGCATTTGGCAAAGGCCATCGAACTCAATATTATCCGGGCCATTCGATACGTTTGGCATATTTTCACGTAAATTCCCACTGCATTTGGGACATTGCCAGGCAGGAATTATATTCGAAGATATTCATTATACCGATAACATACATACCCCACAATGCTACTATGCAGCATGGTGCTCATAGTCTACTAGTTAGGACCAATAAATTGATACAAAATCCGGCGGACGAATCCCGAGAGATGCTGGGGGTCGTTTTGGTATGTGCTCTGCGAAAAACACGAATAAGAAGGCTGAAATACAAACAAAAGGCATTTTACACGTACCATCACCATAGCCATTCCAAGTGCCGTAAGCTATCGCAAATAAAAGAGTTAGCACTCTTATGATAGCAAAATACGAACATAGGCACTCACCATAGTCTCGCCCCACTTGCCTGTCCTGAACACCCATCCCTTCCCTCTCGCCATAACCCACACACTTTCCAGAGCCTTAGGAAGCACATACATCGCCAACTCCCCGCGTCTCCTCTTCTCCTCGACGAACAAAGTCAAACCAGCTGAGAAACCGAGAATCCAGAATGACGGTTTGGAGATGAGGAAATCGATTAGCCATGCGGGAAGTGCAGCAAGCGGGCTATTGAATATATTCGTAGGGCGGAGGCCCATGCGGAGCATAGTGAGGTATTTGTGCAAGTAATGCTTATAGCAGAATAGACCTACAGAAATGATTAGATCGAAGGCTAAAAGGAAGGGAAGATGGTATTCACCTTGATATAACGCAACGAACGCCCCCAGGAATGCAGAACTCCTCATACTCCCCAGCCCAGCTTTCACTAGCACCTTCCCCGGATCCTGCATGAACGCCTTCCTCCTAAACACAATCGCAGGCACGAAATGCAGTGCGCCATAAATTGGCAACATCCACTTGGACACCGCAAAGAACCGGTCGAACGGGACGTTCAAGCATGACGACACTGCTGGGTGTACAGCGGAACAGGGGCCATATACCAGCCGGGAGTAGCGTTCAGCACTATTTGTTGCTGCCGCTGTGGAGTTGAGGAGCTCGTCTTTTAAGGCGAAGAGGTCGGCGCGGTTGAAAGGGGTGGTGTCTTTCTTGGCGACGAGCTTTTCGAGGTCAGCGAGGTCGAATTTGCCTTCACGGACAAGACCCATGTTCATTTTGATCGCTTCACGAGGGACTTTGGAGGCTTGGCCGATCCTGGGAGGGAGGGGGGGTTAGGTATGTTTAATGTGGATTACGCAAAACGTACCAGTTGGTATAAGAGTGAGGTAGAGTATCTGGTCGGAGGAGGAATCCGTACATGATCTGGCCGCAACTGCAAAAAGGTATTCAGAAAGAGATAAATTGACATTACAGAAAGGAACTCACGCAAGTGCAAATACCAGGACATCTCCGTGCGGTACGCGAATATTTCGACGTGTTGTGTACGCGTTATATGATCCTTGGAGACCGCTACGTTAACCTTCAGCAGTGATATTATAAAATTTGTCAAATACTCTCACCGGACAAACATCTGCTGAGCAATAATAGCTCTACGACTTCTCTTTTCCCACATAATAGCCAGCCCTCCAGCTACTGCGCCCGCCAATGCAGCATGCCATCTTCTTGTCTTCTTCCTGATCAACACCAACTGTGCTCTTGCGCTTAGAGATAGACGCGCACTTCGCTTTGCCAGGGGAACTTCGACGGTTTTGAGTCCTGCTTCGAGTTTGGCTGCCTCGTCGTCGTCGCCGAGAGCAGATGCAGATTGGGAGGGGTTTAGTGCGGGGATGAGAATGGGGAGTGCGTTGATTAGAAATTTGTAGACAGAGGTGAATGTTCCTATAAAAATGCAGCATGTTAGAGAAATCCGTGTCGGGATCGCGTAGCACGACGTACCCAACATGAGGGCGAATCTCCATGTGTCCGTGCCAAAGATTGCATGTCGTATGAGAGCAAAGCGGCGGTCTCTAGGAGTCCAAGGTACGGTTTAAGTCTTTCATGGAGTCACAGATCATTGAGGGCAACCTACCTCGGTACCTTGTGAATCCGAATAAGAGCCAGCACCAAATTGAAGGCAGCTCGTATGTTGAATGCTAACGCTCCCGATCCTATAAGTACACCACCGTCTTAATCTCTTGAATATACTCCAGCTAACTTGTCACTCACTTAATCCTCCCGACAATGCATGCGCGAGACATGTTTCCAACGTGTCGAGTTCAACAACTGGCTGTCCTCTATCGCGCCATACCATCTTCCTAGCCCCCTTCAGCTTCTCCTGGTGGTTCGCCAGCGCGACAAGGTTGTCGAACGACGCCATAGCGCGTTTGGGCGTGAAATGTATGATGCCTTCGCTGGGCGTCGGTGGTATGGAATTTGAGCCCCCAGGTGTCGAGTAGCCGGTGTATGGCGTTCCCTCGTCGGAGTCGTTCATTGTGAATATATGCGCCCTCGCTGGGTCGAACGGTCTGCGCTGAGTATGAGTCTCCGGTGCTTACGCTGGGTCGAAATGCTGGGGCACGATCGAAAGTGTGGGGTATAAGAAATTGACAGAATCAAGCAATTGGTGCTGACGTGCGTATATACGCGCGTTTTGATTGGCTGCACGGTATCCCCGCGTCCCGGTTCCGTGTACAGAGTCAAGTGACAATCACAAGCACTCATTGTCATTCACGACGATGGGGACGGAAGCAAAATAAAATTGCAATGGATGGAGTTCAGAATATGGCTTCGATTAGAAGGTGATACGATAAAAAGTACCGTCATCAAGCAGTGCGGTGTACACAGATGAAAACGTTTATTTAGAGCTATCATTGATCGCAATCAAATGGGTGACATAAAGATACCAAATGCAAATATTATTCTTCACCTAAGCGTTGTATTTGGATGTAAATCTCATTCAAGTACGCACAAAACCTGGTGCAGAGCATGCCAAGCCTCATATTTACAATGGCATGACGTCGAAACGACAGCATATATAAAATGATCGCATTTTATTCGACGGTTCTGCGCTTGTATGGGGCTAGGGAGATCCTGACGATGCTTGAGTACTCCAGGCACCTGGAGAGATTGGTGCGAGATTTCAAAAAGACAGAAGGAAAATGATGACGCCTAGAATCTGCTGACAGACAATCAAAATAAATTTGCTCTCAATTGCGGAGACCCAAGTATAGCAGTCCAGTCACTATCGAGGAAAGACGATATCCATAGTGAGAAGAGAAATTATTTCAACTTTATATTTCTTTGCTGTTGGCTTTGATCTCATACAGTGTTCGTTGATACCATCGTGGAAGAGTAAGAAATAAATAAACCAGGATATCGTCGCAGGTACAGGCCAAAGGTACAAGCAAAAATTTCAGCCAAAAAAGAACCCGTGAAGTGACAATGTAAGCAACTCCCGATGAAAAGAAGCAGGATTTAGATAATCAAAGTTGATTCAAAGTCTCCTTCGTTCATTTGACTTTTCTAGAAAATTAACAGCTAAGGGTTCGTTTCCAGTTCTGGGTTGGTAAATTAGTAGAATTCGACAGCCAGTAGAGTCGCTTTTTCTTGACCGCGGTGGATGGCCTGTAGTGGCGGTCGTTCGAAGTTGGGAGACTGACTCTGGCAATCGATCACTCAATTGTCAGAGGCATCCAGTGCAAGCATGTGCAAGCCTCAGCATAGCCGTCGCTAAACTCAACAGACCCTGAACTATATTTAGGCACTATTGTTTAACGGGTGGTCAGGAATATCTGGGTGGCTTCCTGTCGCATTTGGAATATGGATTATATTTGGAATCATCTAGCCGATTAGAAGAGGAAGTCTTGTTAATGGCCATTAGATGCCTTGAGGACCCTATCAGTATATTCTTCTCTAAACTTTTATTCTCGGAAAGGCCTCCAGAACCCTCTATCACTTCTGAAGACACTGAATGGACGCTCCACTCCTTCCCAGAGGCTTACGCAACATCTCCCTCTCCTATGTACAGGTCGAATAATGACCGGCAGGTCTCAGATTGCTCCCCACCTCGAAACTAGCATTGGCATCGGGGTGGGTGGATCTGTATTTCGGTCTCTGGCCTGGCGCCTTATTGAGTGGTTTAGGAGGTGTTATAGGATACTGGATGTGCCGGAAGTCACCCACTATCAAAAGAATAGCATATAAGGTCGATAGTAGTAAAACCCATACTAGCTTTGAGTTTGAGAAAGTTGGGAGTATCAAGGCTAGTAACTAAGGAATATTTAATGTTTGAAATGCAGCTAAATGAGGATCAGAACACACCAGAACCCCGTTAATTCGTGGCCTATTTATCAGAGTAACAGGTAAGTCCTGAAGGAGGCGAATAAATTTCCTAAAAAAACAAATTCACATTCAACTCGCTCAGGCATTGTTTATACAAGAGAGGATCGATGAACCTCGGAGGTTGATCCCTCTGTAGGTGAACGTCATCCAGAAGCATTTTTATTGCAGAGAAGGTCGGCTTAGAGGCGGATATTCCCTCGTTTATGATTTCAACGCTGATTTTTTGCAAGAGACCCTTGGAATACGATCTGTTTCTGCTAGGTATAATAATGAAGCAGGACATTGTAGAAATAAAGGTGTTGATCTGTATCGCGTGGCACCGAGCCTGCATCCTTCGTAGGATGTATTGTTAGGAAATATGAGATTAAAAATTTCGATCGACTGTCAGATCCTTCGAAGATATTCAATATATGGGAATTTCTTGGAACGCCTTTTCAATTTTGAATCCGAGTTCAAGCATTCGAATTTCAGTCGAGGAAGTTTGCCTTAGATAAATATGCTAAAATATGTAGGTTTTGATATATATTGATTAGCTGTGATTTCAGTTCAATTGCATTGGCGGTGGTACGGCTGTGGTCCTGGTTGTGGTTAACGATCAAGGCGGCTGCCAGTCCTTCTCAGAGCGTTCTGTCACGCCTGAGAATATCACACGTCACAATCCCGTAATTGTCACGTTGAGGCTGTTGAAACGCGTTCTCCTCAACACTACTAACGGCGACGGCGGCGAACAAAGGCGACGGGGAGAAGATATATATCTCAAGTAACACACAACCGTCGCTGATAGCCTATTCCGTCAGCGGAATTTAGACTCTAGCCACAACTTACCAGCGGTCTCAAGCTCTTGTTCTTACTCCTCTTCATCGCTTACGGCTGCATCGTCCTCCATATTATACTCTGGTTTCTACGAAAAGATGGCAAGCGAACCAAATGCATCCCAGCAACCGCAACCACAGGCTCAAACACCAGTGCAAACGCCGGTGCATACACCAACACAAGGATATGCCACAACGCAATGGGCTACAACTCGTAAGCTTCTGCCTTAAATCTCAACTAGACATCTGAAACTTATCTACTAGAAATGCCTATTGATCCAGCGCTGCAGCAACAACAGCAATCTCAGCACCAGCACCAGCATCAACACCCGTAAAGCGCTATCCATCTTACTTTTTAGTAAAATTGAACTCGATCGCGCAGGACACCGTACCAGCATTACCAAGCCTATACATCACATTATCCTCAGACGACATATGCACATTACCAGGCATATACCCCACAGCCTGTCCAGCAGCAACCACAGTCACAGCAGCAGCAGCAGCATCCCCAGCAACAACAACAGCAGGCTCAAGTTGCGACTGCTCCAAGACCCATCGTAGCCCAACCAGCGATTCAAACACAAACCCAACAGGTGCAACAATCAAGCACTGGAATGGATACGTCAGATATTGCTACGTTGAATGATGCACTTGGAAGTGCTGGTGTGGATCTAAGGGTACGTCTATATCTTTCTCATACGCTTTCAATTCTCACAAATTCGCGTCTCAAGGCGGAAGAGGAGTCGCTGCAACGTACACACGAGCAATATCAACATACGATATATCGCAATCAAGAAGACCGTACACGAAAGCAACCTCAGAATCCTACTTTCGACACGCGTATATTGGGAACGACAATGCGCACCGCTGCTGCGCAACACAAAGTGACACGCGTCCCAGAAGAAGCTGTGAACTATCTCGCATTGGCGCTGCGTGCACGATTGCAGGATCTTGTTGAGAATATGGTCGCTGCAGCACACCACCGGAACGACACGCAGTTTGATCGCCCGGCTTCGTTATACGATGATGGGACGGCGATGTGGAGTATCCGTGTGCGGAGTGATGTTGCAAAGCAGCTTGCTGTGCTAGAGAAAGTGGAGAGGGAAGAGGAGATGCGGATTCGACGAGAGCGGAAGGAGCGTACAGACATGGCTGCTGCACATGCTGCCACACTCGCTGCTCAAGCTGGAGGTGCAGGTGGTGGCGGTGGAATGCCAGGTGCAGACGTCTTCGACGAGTCAGAAGGTGGTGCGAAGAAGAAAAGAAAGAAAGAGATGGGGCCCGGTGTGACGGCGAAGAATATGTCGGAGGACGTGCGGAAGAAGATGTCTAATGCGGTAGCGACGCAGGCTGCTGGACTAGGTGGGAAGTACGCATGGATGACGTCTGCGAGTACAGCTGCGCCAGCTAAGCCGAAGGCTGCGACGGCTGGGAGCCCGGCGACGACAACAACATCTGCGGCTGGGGCGGGGAGCAGCGGGTGGGCGAGACCGTATGTGCCCAAGAAGGCTCCTTCGGTGACGCCACAGCCCACGGTGAAGGAGGAGGAAATTGATACAAGAATTAGTGTCACGATGCGAGATGCGATGTTTGTGGTTGAGAAGGAGAGAGGGCATGGAGGAGGACGAGGAGCTGCGCGAGGATGGGTGTGAGTTTATTGGAATCATATACTTTGTAGCGATTTGCGTGTCAGTACTTGGAAAGACATTGAAGTTGCGCATTTTGATAGCTGTAAGCCATACTACATTCGTGTAACAGTATATTCTTGTTCAAATCGTAGCAGAAGCAGACAGATTTTGAATTTCTGTGGTTGTGTCATAGAGTTGAAAATCACAGAGAAAAGAAAGTGCAGATTTGAGTATGATAGCTTATGCTGTAATGCTTTGCTTATACTTACGTGCGTTTGTAGTCTTTCTTAGTGGTTGTGCGTATATTTGTGTTCAAAGTACTTGCCAAACATAGCCAGTGTGTTCAACCGCTCACGCTAACGGTTGGACCTTCCTACTTACCTTGGCTGTGAAACTTTAAGATGTCGGGCGAATCTTCAAAACGTTCGAATCTTATTGACGTGTAAGTTACTCTTCTGAAATCTGCGCACTCTGACACCAAATCACAACAGGACATACGCCAAAGTTCACAATATTCTATCGGAACGGCAAGAGGGCGTAAACGCCAGCCAGATCAAGGAGGACTACCTTATTCCTCGAAAAGAGCAGCTCGGAAACATCTCAGAACCATTTGGGAAGCCATCGGACGCGTCGAGGAAGAAGATTGAGGGTGGTTCAGTCACGCTACCAGACGGTGTTGTTGTTCGAGTCGAGAATGCAGACAAGGAGTTCATCTACGCGCTAAGCTCAAAGTTCCAGATTGACCAAGTCCAGGCGCTCATCTTACTACGCTCATTTTTCTACAACAATGGCCTCCCCACTTCAGCAGAGTCGGACTCAAGCGTGGTGGTGGCTGAGCTGGTCAAAGCGATCACGCCGTTTTATCAGTCAGAACGTCTGTCTATCTACCGCTGCCTTATACCTCTTTTCCGAGCACGAGAGAATGTCGATGACTTCCTGTACCCTGTTGCCGTCGACTTCCTACCCCAGCTTATTCCAGATGGGCCCAAATTCGCTGAGTCCCTGATCACTGAATATCAACGCAAAACTACAGAGAAGCTTCCAGAGAGTATGGCCACGGACCCGTACATTGCGTCGGAGTGGGCGAAGCAGAACTACAAGGAGCAGCTGCTTTTGTTGGAGGTGCTGTTCTGGACGATGTGGGGATACGTGCCGTGTGCAGGGCCAATGGTGGTGAGCATCTACGAGGCGATGTATGCGACTGACCTCGGGCGCAAGCAGCAGAATGACCGGCTACTACTGGATGCAGAGAGCAATCATTTGAAGAACGACTGCATGGCGCTGTGGATGCTCATCTGCGTCGAGATCCTGGAGCTCGAAAACATGGGCGAAGACGAGTTAGTAGAGATATCAGATAACCCTGCGCGCAAGGATATATACCTCGCGTCGCCATCATCCTTGCGACGGCTGCATGAAATGGTGACTGCTCACGCCACATCCGACTACATGTGCGTTTACACGGCGTGGACATACGTGATTTCACGACTATCTGCTAAAATTGGTGATGGGAAGGATGTGCCGCCTTCTTATCAACAATTCTTTTCATCACTCGCTCCCCTGGCTCTCAGCTCTTCCTACTCAAAAGATCGTCAAGCTGTACACACTCAAATGATCAATACATGCCTTGATCCTAACAACGGACTATTAGAGCTTTTGCATGGTTTGCTTACAGCCTCGCCCTTGTTTGTGACCTCCGCTGCATGGACGACGGGCTCAACAGTAACGGATCCCAACGCTATCGCCTTCCGCTCAGTTTTGAAAGGTCCGTTTCGCTAGCGCAATGCAAGAGTTTCCGCTGCTAACTCATTCAACTTGTAGGCTTGATCATTGCCATAACAGAACTCCGGCCAATCGAGCTTCTTGACAACTTCGATGGCTTGATCGAAGTATGGATAGCTCTATTCGGTCGCAGCCAAGTCAGCTCAATCAGTGGTATCTGCGCCCAGTTCTGGGCGGCTGATTGGCAACACGGAATTGCACGAAGAGCCATATTTGACGTTACGCGTTCACGTTTCCCTATCCAGCTCCGCCCTTTAATCCGTCTTCTTCGTGCCATGACTGGTGCCGGCTTCTTGGATACCGATCCTTTGGCGACCTCACGACATGGTGAGGCCGACGACGTCCTTTCTCCTGAACGCCAAACCTGCGACACATTCGTCTTCCATTACTTCCAGACGTTGTCAACCTTCTCCCAAGTCATATCCATCAGCGCATGTTCTGGCCCACATGCGCTTTATGAACGGGCACAGGAAAGGTATCATTCTTCAATCGGTCCTGCTGGTTTGACATATATCAATCTTCGACCAATAAGACTGCCTGGAGGATCTATCCTTCCTGCAAGATCTCCTGGACGACTGCTGAGTGGAGATGGAGGTGATCAGATTGTGGTGTGCTGGAAGCACGAGCATTCTGGGTGGAAAGTCATCCTTGAACTGCTTACAGACTATGTCAACCGAAAGCGTCTGAGTTATGGCTCTGGAGGGGGTTATCAAGATGTGAACTTCAACCGCGGTACATCCGACGAGCTCTTGACTCTCGGACTGGAGGAAGTTGGCGTGGATAGTAGCGACATTGGAGACGAGGGCGTGATTACAGACGCACTTGATCTAGTTCGGAGTTTGATTCATAACAATCCTGTTGCAGCAGAGGATCTTATGCAGGCGCTAGAAGGTGGCGAACCTGTTGTGGCACATAAGATGACGGATGCGCAACCTCCGGATCTCGTAGAGCTCACAACTATGATCTTGGAGGAGACGTTGTCTCGGTCACACGAGCGTGCTCATGCAGAATCTCGTTCAAAACTCATCACTTCTGCGATGAGTGTGTTATCGGCTCTCCTTGCCCTGCCAAAATACTCTCATCGCGTCTGGCTCTATATACGATCAACTTCAGCGCTGTTTGGTTCGGATAAAACTGCCGGGTTTGCGTCTGCAGCACTTGCTACTGAGCGAGCAGGTGGAAGGTATACCATGACACTGGCTCTCTTGCACCTCGTCCAGCGCTTATTCCGTGAAGCTGCATTCTCAATTCTACCCAACCCGAAGCTCCAGCAGGTAAAGGAGGAAGTGATGCTACGAGCTACTCGTTTTGTTCACACCGAGATATGGGTTGAATACCTGGGATGGAAGTACACTCACATAGCGGATAGATTTGAAATAGGCAAACGTATCACCTCATTCTATGCTGATATTCTTGAACACTGCCCGCCTGCGCTCGAGGACCGTCCTTTCCCAACCTTGAGCCAATCAATTGCGGGTGTGCTCTTGTTCAAGGCTACGACATCTACCATCAACCCCCTTGTGGCTTCTATTGCCTCAGGGAACCAGCTCCTTAACGCTTTGATTAGTGCACGTCGTAACGGTGATGTCAGACGCCTAATCTTCCTACTCGAATCCCATCTCCGTCTTGTTCGTTTGGTACTCCATAACAGGCAACAGCTTCTCCCTCCGTCGAAGCATTCTCTCCTAGAGCAATCGCTTTGCGCCCGAGTGATTGGAGGTGCCAGTGCGCATGAGGATGTTCGATCTAAGTCCGACCCAATAGATGTTCTCGCAACTTATGTCAAAGAGCGTACCATTGGTCCGCTTGCGCCAATTGAAGCTATGAGAGTGTTATATGCGCTCTGTTACTCGTTATCAGTCTCCCAACCATCCGCTCCGACAATCATAGGCCACTTGTCGAATCCTGAGGCTACTGTTGCAGCATTAGTTCGTATTGCCCGCCACCCATACGACGAGTTAACCCTGCGCTATACCATCTGGAATTTTATGGCGTTGGCTGTTGATCGGGAGCCCGCTCTTGCCAATCTGTTCGTTACCGGTCAATTCCGTGCTCCAAGCGAAGTCTTAGAGGGTAGGAAGGAAGGTTCTTCAAATGTCACTCCCCAAACAGCCTTGAGTGTGGCTCGCGATATGCTAAGCAGTTGGGATCAAATATGGGAATCAAATCCTCAGCTTCTCGCGTGTATTTTTAAGTTCCTCGATGCTGTATGGCAACACGGATTGGAACACAAAGCGACGCTCGAATCCGTCCGCAACGACTCCCAATTTTGGGACGTTATAGTAGGCGCTGCATGTGAAGAGGTTGGACCAGTCCCAGACTATGAGACGGTATCATACGTGCAGCAAGATAACATCCGACGTTCCAGCCTCCAGGAACCTGTCGCCATGCATTCATATCGCACCATTGTCAAATCATATGCTGTGCATATCATTGGTTTGGACATCGAAATGCACGTTCAACTAAACGGCTCCGACAAAAAGCCTGCAATGAAGCCGCAGAGTTTCCTGAAGATGGAATCTCATCTCAAGTCGCAGGAGCAATTTACGGATCTTCTGGCCGAGGTTTTCCCTAGCTCGTATGCCCCCCAGCTACACGACCAGCTGATAGAAGTCTTGAAGCTCAGTTTCGAGGGGCTGACTTTAGAACAGCTTCGGTCGCAGGAACCTGTCGCTGAGCGTGAATATGGAGATGACTTCTCTTTTTCAGTTGATCGCCTCCGAAGTCGACTATATGCATATCCGGTCGGCGCAGATGACATGGTGGACGTCAAGGACGAAGTTGAGAAGCAGCTGCTCTCAATAAACCTCAACCTTTCTTTGACAGACGCACAAACGCGGCTGGGTTCTTCTTGGGAATTCCTACTGCGTCAGGTCTCAACATATCTCAGAGGAGATGCTACAGTGCGACCTATTCTTCTATCTATTGCAGCATCCATGTCGTACGACATTGCAGGAGAACAGCGTGCAGGTGATATGATGGCCACGATTCATGGAACAAGACTATCGCTGCTCCTTGCGATACTAGAAGTTGCGTGGTTCTCATCATCTGATAAAGCTGAAGAGATCCACTCATTCGCCGAGCTGGTGAAAAATGTTCGCGGGATTATACTGAACGAGGCGCAGTCTCCTGCAAAATCTTTCCTTGGCACCATCACATTCCCATTCCATCGAGTGCTCTTGCAGCTATTATATTTTTGTGCAAGGCACAGTAGGAGCTTAGTAGGACGTCCGAACGCTCTCAAATCTGAACAGCGTCTTATGATTAGTGCACTGACAGAGGCTTCTCTTCATTTGGTCGTTGACGCCCTTCGCGTTGTGTTTGTTGCTGCACGGAGTAGGAGTGATCTTGATCTTGACAGGGATATGCAACTCCTCGTGGTGGTATTCGAGCAGTGCACCCACAAGGACCTCACGCACTCACCTACAGTATGGCTTACTCGATGCCAAGAAACAGATGTGATGCGCGCCAGCCTTGATCTCTATACTCACATAGATCTTGTCGGTCTGACAGATCTACCTCTCCTCCTCGCCCGTAAACAGCCTCTTTATGCGCCTCATATTCTGCTATTCCATATGGCAATCGTGAGCAATTCTACAGCGGCAGAGAGGTTCGCAGGTGAAGGTGTACTTGCAGCTTATAGCAACAACTTCATCAGTTCTGCTATCAGCAGTGGTCAAATCGACGTCACAATTCCAGAGTTGCCTGTGGAGCGAAGTCCTGCACATTTCGTATACTGCTCTATGCTATCGGTGGTTGCGGCTGTCATTTTTGCATTAGGACGGCACAATCACTATTTCGATGCAGAAGCTTGTGGGTTTGTACAGCTATACGGCGACCAGATCACCCGTGCCCTGTCCTGGACGATTAACGATACCATCACAATGCCTCTTCTTGAAGAAATTGAACAAGTCGTCAATTTGTTCTATGCCATTGCATGCAGCGCACCCTCAGCTGCGAACTCCAACCCCGTTGTAAATAACGTGCTGCGTGGATTTACCACACGCGCCCTGCAACTTCTCCAGCAACTCAACTATGCCATCACCCATCCGAACCATCTTGCCAGCTTGTTCGAGCCTGTCACAAGCGAGGAACGCATACTGGTGGAGAAGGGGCACCCTTCGGGTGATCCGCTGCAGAGACCATTAATTACCCCGATATTGCATCGTATGTTCCGTATCTCGTGTAATATTGTTGGAACATTGGTTGCGATAACTCGAGCCGATGATATCTTGCTCACATCACCAGATGAATGGCCTATTCACGAGGCCCTTGTCGTTCCTGTAAGTGTTTATACTCTAAGAGTTTGATGTCGATACTTATGCGAACCTTTTAGCATTCAAAAATCTTGCTTGGAGAACCTGCTTCGCTCGGGACGTTGCTAGAACTGGGCAACAACACTCTTGACGTCCTACGTGATCTCACAAATCGCCCAACAGGGCAGAGCCTGACTCAGATATCGACAGTTGTTCAACCTTCCCACCTTACTCTCGACGTTCGAACGGCTATGGTCACCGCTAGACAAAATTTAGAAGAACTGCTATTGTACGCCGTGACCCAGCTTGCGATGTGGCTCTCGAAACCGGAGTTTGATGGCTCAACGGCTGATATTGATCAGGAAGATCATTCAATGGAAATGCAGGTGCAGCGGGGGGATGTATCTAAAGAGAGGAAGGTGACACGGCCAGCGACATCATTGGCAGAAACACTGCGAAGACGGATGACAGGGGGAATGGCGACCGATTTGCAGGCGCTCCTGACCAAGGCCAAGCCTATGATCGCCAAAACAGACACTGTTCTTGGTAGCAAGAGCGTGGATTTGACCCAAATCTTGACGAACTTCCTGCATGATCGCATAAGCGGACTAGCTTAGTATTTACAGTGTTATTTGAGTTGTCATTGCTATTTGTTTTCTACTTTCACCGCATTTCTTTCATGGTTAGATACACTTTCACGCACATATACAATTCGTAAAAGTAAATTATGATTAACGTACAACAATCCAAGTGTTCTATTACAAACGGAAGAGAGTATTCACGGTTACAGGTATTGACGTATTTCAGTGCTATATAATACACACGGCGAATGGGATCAGGTGATCGCATTTTTGAAATGCTTGTGGTGCGACGCTCTCCTCCCGTACCTGCTTCAGCTCAGGTGTTTTTCTTTTCTTTCCGGTACCTCCTTTGAGTTCAGCATGTCTCCCCCGACAGATGGCTTATCCATTTCTAATAACATACTAGTCGTTAGTCTTTCGATCGCACACGAATCATTCCGGTACACGCATAGCTCGCTCTTATACACTTCTGAAGCCGTCCATCACCTTGCCTCCGAACATCTTACAAACGATGGCCAGCGATATTCGAAAAGGTATCATACGTGACTTAACACACAACACTCGTCTCGCGAACACAGAAGTATTTTTCAATAAACTTCTTCCCGTCCCCCCCGAAACTATCGAGAATATCAAGAAAACTTGCAGTGATCAAGGATTGCTAGGAGATAACGGATGGTCCAAGTTTCCCAACGTCAACGACGAACAAAAGAAATTTGGAGAAGATCTGTTCTATCCTGCGTTCGTCGAGGCCGCAGAACACATTCGTAAGACGGCTCTTGAGTTGCAGGGTCCCAAAGTCGCTCAAAAACTTATCAACACTTGCTGGATTGACAGACATAGCCGTCCACCGAAATCCTTGAAAAGCGAAGATATCCCGGCTTCTATACGGCCAGATGTTCTCAACGTCACTGGTTCAAAGGATATTGAAAAGAAGATCATAGCTCTGGAGAAGCTGATACGGGAGAAATACGAGCAGAAGGAAAGCGATTCTTCAGATACCACAAAGGTGAAGAAGCTAGAAAAGGTGCTAGGTATGAATACGAACATCTCTATAAAAACTGACCACCACTCACTATAGGAAATAAAAGCTGCTAATAAACTACTCGCAATTTGGTGGGCGCAACTGCACGTCGCCGTAGAAGTAAAGGAATCGAGTGATGATGCATACTTGGAAGACTCTGTTATTCAGCTCTGCACCTATCTGCGTGAAATGCTACGTCAACAACCCGATCGGAGATTCGTTCTTGGGATTATCTTGAGTGGATATAAGCTCACTGTATGGCTCTGCGACCGGTCTGGTCTGCTTGGAACTGCGAGGGCAATCGATATTCACGACGTTCGTCTCTTTTTATGAAGCTTTTTGAAATGTTGGCTCATATTCAAGTATCAGAGCCCCCATTGTTTCATTCAAGTGATTGCTGGACTGGCACTCCTTGAACCTCATCGGCTCGGATGGGATCCAACCATGCGACTATATATCCCCGCGACCCCAGATCATTCCGAACGTTTCTTACCATCATATGAATATGAATTCCATGTCTCCGCCGATAAACTTCTCCATTACCAGACTCATTGGGCCATTGACATGCCATCAGACAATGACCGGAGTAATCGTGTGTGTTTTATCACGCTGCAGACTGTTGCAGCAGCAGCAGCAGAGGTTATGTGTGGTCGCGCAACGCTTGTTTGGGAAGCAATTCTGCATACTGAGAAGGACAATCTGTCACCGGGAGTCCGCGCTGTGATATGATCATTGGTATATTTACTAATCAATTTCACAGATATATATTATCAAGCAGTGCTGGAGAGCACGTAATCATACCATCTCAGAAGGGGAAGTTTATGATATTCCGCAGCTCTTTCATAACCCAGAAGACCCCAATCCCCGTCTAACGAATCGTAAATACTCCTCGGAAGATGTCATGATAGGCGAGCACTTGGATACCACACTAGATCTGATCCGTCAAGGTATCACTCCAGAACATGTGTCTCCTGCTCCGCTGGAGAAGAAACGGCAGCGGCCTGAGGATCACGAACCATTACTGCATACAAAGAGCACAAATGCTACCGACATACATACCACTGTTGCGTATGCTGATATCGAGCCAGTTTTACGTGGGTTGTCTCGTGTTGCCCTCAAAATATGGGGGTGGCCTATCAAATTTTTTCGAGATATACCTGAACTTCTCCGTATTCTCCGAGATGCCATTGCAGGTATGGGCAAAAACTGGGTAATCACGTCACGCTCACTTACCAGATATATGTTGCATGATTAGATCATTACTTATTGATTTTAAACGGTGTTCTCCATCGTGATATCAGCCCCAGTAACATCATTATATCACCAATAACTCCGAGTGTAGTCAAAACAAGGGGTTACTTGATTGACTTTGACCACATTAAGCAGTCGCAGGATTATCACACTGTCGAGGAGATAGTCGAGAGACAAAACCCATGCTCCGCAGTGGAAAAGCAAACCACCCCCGAAGGCGTTCAAACTGCAATATCGGCTTTGCATGGCCTCTCCATTGATAGAGATGTTGCCGTTGTAGCCTTGAAGGCCTGTTCTCAGCAGGGTGGACGCGCAGCGATGTATATCTATGAGACTGTCAAGGCCATTCACAAGATTACGAAAAAGGGCACAACGTACACATCCGAAGACCTACGATGGAATGAGGCAAGTTAAACGTCTAATACCGTTATAAAAATTTATTCACGATTTCTTAATGATGTACCATTTACAGTTAAATATGAAACCCCTTCCTACTTTTGAAGATCATCAACCAAGGCAGGGCACGCGAACAGTAAGCGGATTTCTGGGAAATAGACCTGTGCTAATTTATTGTTATTATTGCAGGGAACGTTACCATTCATGAGTCCAGAAGTTATTGCATGTGACACTCTCTATCAGGGCCTGACTTGGAAGCCTCGCAACTTTGGCAACTTTATTCATCAAGGCATTCACGATATGGATTCTGTCCTCTCGATCCTCAATTTCATCTGCATCACTCGGGGAGGTCCTGGTGGTGATCGCAGGGAAGAGCTAATCTCCAAGTATGATGATGTTCTATCTGACGATAGCGAGGATTTTAAGAGGATCAAAGAATTGCGAAATCTTGTGCGCAAGCTTTTTGACATCGATGACCCAGCCGAGCTCCGGAACACCAAATGGCGCTTCTTCAGGAACCCAGCTCTCATGGATGCAGAAGTCTTTGGTTCTTTTCATCCAAATTTCGAAGCTTTGAAACCTCTTGCGAGGAACTGGTACACGACACTCCGACACGCATACGAATTCTCTCGCTACGAGTACTACGACATCCATCGCCACTTCCTTGCCACCCTGGATGAATTTATCCAGAACTTCGAGGAAAATTCACCCACTCTTACACCTGAATTTCTCCAAGCCAAGCACGCCGTAGATAGAAAGCGACAAGATTATCTCAAAAAACGACTATCCATGTTTAAGCTGGAAGAGGAGCCATTACCGACTGATGTCGAGGAAGATCGAGTTCCAGTACAGTTAGAGGAAACGCAGTCGCCTCTTTCACGACGGAAACGCCGGAAAGTTCGAGCAGGCGAAGAAAATAAGGGCGAGGCTGGGGGTAACAAACGTCTTGATAGCAGCAATTATACCAGTCTTTTACAAGTTTGCGAAGAGTAGACCTAATTTAGAGTACAATAATGTTTGTAACACTATGTTCCGATATATGTCTACGGTAGCCTGACTACCGTTCACGATAATCAATTTATGCATGCTGGTTGCGTCGGGTCCTGTAATCAAAGCACCCAGGCCAACTAACTACCAGTTAGAAGATAATAGCTCTATCATCGAGTAAGCACATCTGCGCCTTCATTTGTGATAAGCACCATATGTTCCGCTTGGGCGGCTCTGGCACAGTTCTATGATTCAAAATCCACATAAATATAGAATATTCCGAGTGTACAGACGAACACTAACCTCAGAGGAAGCGGTCCATCCATCGGGGAATATCCACCCTCGAGGATTAGAGCCTTGCATTATACATGGCTCGATAGTGAAGCAATGGCCTGGTTGCATTACACCCGGTTCATCATTCACTGAACTCGACGCGTCAAGAAACACCAGAAGGAGTTAACAACAGAAAACGAACGATGATGAAGCACCCAAGGTTGCATATGAAAGATCGTTCCGATCCCATGTCCAGTAAACTGGGCGGAGACTGAGTAGTCTCGATGTCGTAGAAGATTGTGTATCGCTTTCCCAATACCCTTGAATTGCTGTCCCGGTCCACAGGATCGTATGCCTACCTCTAAGGCCTGGTTTGTAATTTCGACGAGCTCTCTGCCTGGAGGGTCCTATGATCAGGGCTATGTAGCGAGAGTTTTGCAGAAAGAACCGAGAACGTACCACGTCGCCCACCAGGAATGTCTGGGAGGTATCTCCATGATATCCATTTAGGTATACAGTTATGTCAATATTGATTATGTCCCCATCTTCGAGAGGTCGGCTGGTAGACTGTTAGAACAAGCTACATATACGGATGGATGACCGTTGACGAACTCGTCTGGAATACCATGCACAAGTATGTTATTGATACTGCGAGTGAATTATTATAAGTTGAAAGAATAGACAGAGTGGATACTCTTACCTCGTACAGCATGACCTGGGAAACCCTGAATAAAGCAGCGGAGATGGATATGCAGAATGCGAGATGATATAGTCGTGCACCGCAGCGTCAATCGAGTTCGTTGTTACCCCAACCTGAGCAGATAAGAAGATATTAATTGGTGCTTTAAACGTAGCATAGAACATATACCTTCACCAACGAACCGGCGTATTCTCGAACTGCTTTTGCCAATTTAGCTGCTTCGCGGAGACGCGTCTCCTCCTCCCCACCCAGCAATACTCTCGCCTCCCTCAGATGTGCATCGCGTGGTGCTACCCAGTCTGGCTTTGCATAGTCTGGACGGATTATTCGGTCTGGAACTCGTCGAGGGGTTATATGTGAAGTTCCGAAGATAAATGGTTCCTCGGGGAGTATAATACTGTAGTCTCCGAAATCCTCAGGCTCTTCTTCGTTGGTAGAAGTTGAGAATACTCGGTATGCCCGCCTAAGGGTGGGTATATGTGACTTTCCGAGAGTTTGAGCACGGCGACGAGCACTCGAACGTATTTGCTGCCAAAGCATAGTGGTAAAGCAGAGAAAAGCGCGGGTGCATCGTAACCTTTGACGCCTTCTATCACTCTCCTACTCTAACGCCGGCACACTGACGCTGAACTCTCTTGGAGCCTCTTTCACTCTCTAAACGACTGTTTGCACGAACGCTTCGCTTAGAATACCAATTATGTCGATACTAGATGAATGGTCAAACGGGATCCTTCAACACGACCCCATGCGCCTCTATCGCGCCAAACGAGATGCAAACCATGGAGCAGTGTCCTCAAAGTACGCCATTCTTGGGTTTATCTCATCCGGAACCTACGGTCGCGTCTATAAAGCCCAAAGTCTAGAAGAAGATGGGAGAATACACGCTATTAAGAAGTTCAAGCCGGACAAAGAGGGGGATGTTATCACATACACAGGAATTAGCCAGAGTGCCATTCGAGAGATTGCTGTGAGTCTATTGCTCGCATTAATCATTAGATTGAATCTGAATTGTACCCATAGCTCAATAGGGAGATAGACCACGAAAATATCGTCGCTCTGAAGGAGGTTATCCTGGAGGATAAATCTATTTACATGGTCTTTGAGTATGCAGAACACGATTTTCTAGTGCGTAAACAGCAAATTCGCGCTGCTATTAGTATCCTTAATGTTCTTAGCAAGTTATTCACCACCATTCTCAAACGATTCGGACACCAATCTCCACTGCAGTCCTCAAATCGCTCATTTACCAACTCATCAACGGACTCATCTATCTTCATGCCTCACATATCCTCCATCGCGATCTCAAACCCGCCAATATCCTCATCACTTCCTCTGGTGTCGTTAAAATTGGTGATCTAGGACTTGCGCGTCTGATTTACCAACCTCTTCAACCCCTGTTCGCTGGAGATAAAGTTGTAGTGACAATCTGGTACCGTGCGCCTGAGCTGCTGATGGGTGCGAAGCACTACAACAAGGCGATCGATTGCTGGGCTGTAGGATGTGTTATGGCGGAGCTGGCTAGTTTGAGGCCCATATTTAAGGGCGAGGAAGCGAAGTTAGATTCGAAGAAGAATGTGCCATTCCAGAGAGACCAATTAATCAAGATTTTTGAGGTTATGGGAACACCGAGTGGTCAATTTACACCTTCTTCTATCTGCAATCCTATTGACTATACTCTTAGAGAAAGATTGGCCTGGACTCGTTCATATGCCAGAGTACCCGAACATGAAGCGTCTAGATGAGTGCGTTCGATTAATTATAGTAAAATATCCTTTTTAAATGTGGCTTTAAACAGATTCTCTTATCGGCTGGCAGAGTGGTGTCAGTCCCGTATCCGTTCTGCTCAGGGATACGAATTACTACGACAACTCTTTGCATACGACCCCGACAGCAGACTAACCGCCAAAGACGCACTTCAGCACAAATGGTTCCATGAGGAACCTCTACCGACTTGGAAGTACGTGTTGCATCTCAAGCCATACACAGTTTTTCTGATATCACATATCAGTGCCTTCCAATCCGTTCCGCCTAACCAAATCCCTCCACATCGACGCATTACCCAGGACGAAGCTCCTTCCATGATGCCCTTACCGACACAAAACGCTCAAACACAGCACACCCAACATATGGGTGCATCGTCAGTGCATCATATGGGTGCGCCATTCTCGAAGCCTGGCAGCTCAACTAGCATGAGTGGAGGCGGGGTTTACGGGCAAAGCACAGCTACGACAGGTGGAGGGAATGGTCATGGGGGTGGAATGCCTAGTAGGAAAAAGGCACGGATGGGGTGAATTTGCGGATGCGGGAGATTGAAAGAGATGGCGAAGAGCTGTCTTGTGGTGGGGTCCGGGAGTCGTGAATACAAGAGCTATCGCGCTTCTGGCCACGTCACCTCAAGCTCAATCCATACGACCGAGATTTCCAAGTCTATTCGATGGGTAGCCTTTTGGGGCGTTCAGCATGATCAGCAGCAGCAATCCAGGTTGCCTTTGCGGGAAGAATGCAGATCGCGCATGTACTGCATGGCTTCAACGTCAACGCCGACTTCGGCCTCTTACCTCATTTGGCAGAAATCATGGTTATTCCGGCTCTCTTCGTCTCATATGTACCTGCCTTCTATGTCCAAGATCACGAAGTTAACATGCTGATGGTCTGGATTGACATGCGCGTCTTCTGTTCTTCTTTATGATGATAAATGCACTCTCTGACATTATCTAGATCGCGGCCAGTGCAGGTGTACGACATGCGTTCTGAACAGTCTTTATCTTCAAGGATCAACTCGTGTCTATTTTCCATCTCTGCAAACTTAACGTGTGCCGTACTTCGCTGGGTATATGACATCAGTGTCATATCTATCGCTCACGCTAACATTTTGAAATCGGAAATCATACGGGACTTATACTTCTATTATACTCTACACTTCTATGCGCAGCTCTTCACTGTGATTCGACTGATCTCTTCAAAATCAATATGATTGTCAATGGAAGTTTTTAACGGCGATATCGACTCGGACTTGCGGCACCGCCTTCCCATCCGTATTAACCGTGATAGAAGTCATGGATCCAATAACTTGCCTCTCCAAGTAACACCGGCCTTGCGCCTTATCTCGACGCGTTCAGATGACGCCGCACATGCCAGTAGAACGGTCTCGTGATAGATGATACTAGTTTGCCGCTGTTTGGAATGGCCTTTGAAGGCGTTGCACGCCGAACGGCAAGCGATTGACAAGCTCATTACTCATGGGGAAGAGGATGATGCCAAATCTGTGATATCATCGAGATAACAGAGCTTGCTTCTCGACGCCTACCAATCTTGCAGCGACAACTAACTGCATTTGCAGATACACCATATACTAGTACCTGCAATCTCTTTGTTGGGAGCATCAAGTAATGAGCAACTCGTGTCACCACTCCTCGAGAGCATGCTTGCACATCCCCACGACCGTTGAAGAGAAACTGGGGTTTCTTATCTCAAATCGAACTTTACAGCTCCAAAATCGCGCATTCCATATGGCATGTTAGGATATCAACAGCTAGATCATGTGTGTTGACGCTGTAGCAACAGCTACTTGCCTTCGCTCTTGGCATTCGTATGAGTTCTCTTCTCTAACTTGCGGCGAGCAGGAAATATGCTTCGGATTTTGCCACTGGATCATCATCGGTGAAAGGCATAAACCGACTCTTCGGATTTTGTAAACTTTCTAGACTTCACTGCGTTCAAAGCTTATGAATTCTTCTCAACATAGACCCGAGTTCTGGATGAGTATATCTTCAACGGAGGTACTAAACTCTCGCAAATATTCTCCACGTCGACCCCACTGCAGTACTTCGTTGGGACGACATTGTACCCTATGACTTACATTAATTTCTTCCGGGAGCCGTTATGTTGTTCTTCCATCATAAAGAAGCACTCTCAAATCGTCTATCTGGATAGAGGATTCAACGTTTTGGCATATCTATGCCATCTGTGTTGCCGATTGTTTGCCGGCTATCAATATCATTGAAGAGGATTCTATAGGTGCTTTTTACTTATTAACCTTCGCGATCCAATAATAGACCAAACGCCCATGACGCCTCATGCTGTACCTCAAGTCATGTTCTCAACATTTGTGGTATAGTGCGCATAAACGCGGGGCCGGTACCATGATATACACAACTCAGCAGCACTCTCGACCAGGAGGTAGTGGAGTTCTTGACAGCCCCGGTGATCCTTTGTAATCACAATGCTGTAACAACTTGTTCATCACAGAAAACCACATCCTTGTCGATTTGAAGGAGCAGTTTTGGATTTCTTCGACGTCCATGTGTTTCAACACCACTATCACCATTCTTTCCTGTTGTTGCTGCTTCTTTCTTGAAAACCGCGACATTGGTCTTCCAAGTTCCACATGCAACTCTTTAACAAACATAGTGTCCAGCCCCGAGAAGGGTGAAGCCTGAAGGTATATAAGTCTGCGAGTTTGGAGCGTATTATCCCCAAGGTCTCCTCGATCTCAAGCAGCCCAGTACTTCACGATGTTTATTCGCTCAATCGTCGCTCTCGGTTTCGCAGCTGCCGCACTTGCCACCCCTTACAAGCGGTTCAATGGTCTCACCGTCGACGTTGTTGGGCCTGCTGGAAGCGTCAGCTCCATCGATGACCTGAAATTCACCGCAACCGTGAAGAACACTGGTGCTGAGACCGTCAAGATTCTCAAGTACGGTACTATCCTCGATGAGAAGCTCCCTACGAAGTCTTTCATCGTTACCAAAGACGGCGCTGCCGTTCCCTTCACCGGTATCAAGGTCTATATCATACATATCCTCGTTTGAGTGACTCTAATATTGTTTCCCAGCTCTCCGTTTCTTTGAGCGATGTTGACGACTCTGCATTTGCCATTATTCCTGCTGGAGAGTCGGTCACCGTTAGCCATCAAGGTACTTTCTCTTTCTACACTTAAATATTTCAATATATTAATTGAGGATTTTATAGTTGCTTCTTTGTTTGACTTCGCCTCTGTTGGCAATGGCAAGTTTGCTTTCGAGCCCATCACTAACTTTATCGTCACTGGTGCTCAAGAGAAAGCCACCTCTGCTGCCAAACTCTCCAAGGTTCAGGCTACCTCCACCACTGTTGTGGTTGAGATTACTAGTGATCTTTCCAAGCGTGAGCTCTCTCAACTCAACAAGCGTGCCACAGACATCTGCACCACTGCTTCCAGGAAGTCCTTCATCGATGCCAGGTAAATTCTTTATATATTCCTATTATTTAAAAACGTTTTACTGAAGCTGAGTAATCTAGTTACTCTGAGGCTAAGACTCTTGCCTCCACTGCCTCGTCATATGTCAGCAGTCACGGTGCTAGTGACTCTCTCTACAGGTCCTACTTCGGTGCCACCGCCACCTCCCGCGTCACTTCCATCCTCAATGCTGTTGCCAATGAGAACTCCTCCTCTAGGACGTATGTATGCCTTTTCATAATAATCGTGCGCAAAATACTGACATTCCCTACGTAGTTTGAGCTGCACTGATACCTACGGCGCCTGCTCCAGCGGTGTTATTGCTTACACCGTCATCTCCACTACCAACGTGAGCCATATAAACAATCTTGTAGAGCTTGCTTACTAATAACTCTTGTAGATCTACTTCTGCAGCATCTTCTTCAACGAAGTTGCCACATCCAGCCTCTGCTCTGGTACCACTGTTGCCTCACGAAACGCTCGCGGTGGAACCACCTTGCACGAGGTACGAAATTAAGTTTCTTTTGTCTTTTGTAACAAATTGGGTGATATTATGCACTCTTATCAGCTCACTCATGCTGTTGGTGGAACCGATGATATTGCCTACGGCTGCTCTACCGACCAGGGTCTCTCAGATGCCAACAAGATCAGTAACGCCGACAACTTCAACGTAAGTCTTTCTCGTTTATACATAACGCGTATAACGTTGTTGACGACTATCGTTCTTAGTGCTTCACCACCCAAGTGTACCAGAACACCAGGTGCTAGATTGGTTGATAGAGAAATTGTACTTACGTAAATTCGAAACAAATCACACTTGCTTTTTAAATAAATGTTCTCGAGTAAGAGTGACAAATAGCTTCTATCATTTGAGAACTTGTAGTACGAATAGGCACCAAAATAGGGTGGTCAACGATCCGCCTATGTCGATATAATAGTCTCATTCCCTCTGTTCGATTCGATGGATCTTCTTCCTACCGCAAAACTTCACGTCCATTTTCTTTACAAAACTTGAAGGAGGTGAAGAATTATGATCTGCACTCCTGATGCTTTGGAAAACGGATGCCTCCTCGACTTCAACAGGTTCAAACAGGCAGTCTATATAATATCCGCACCAGGTGTTGCAAGAAAGCACGCTATCCGGAATAATGTGATTAAAGATGAACATTGGGGGTTCCAACCGGGTTGAGTGGAGGGATATAGGATGTTCCAATATAGGTGCGGAAGCCAATATTTAATGGTTGCGTAGATTCAAGCTGGAGGATGGTACAGTTCCATGAGATGCACGATCTGAGATTAGAAGACCGTAACCAGCACCGTTGGGGGGTAGGATACCCGCCTCGTCCTTGATTGCTTCGAAGAGAAGTTGCCATACACTTTCTTGTCATCTGGTAGATGAAATGGGTAAGATACATCCATGAGTTTGCCATTGAAAATCGTAGACTTGATGAATTATTTCCGGGTAGGCTTTTTGCGTCCATAAGATGAGAAAGGAAGCTGTCTTTGAAGATATACCCAAAGAAAGAAGATATGTTCAAATAGCTAGGGTCTTTATCACTGCTCACGGAATCGTCCCTGGCCCGGAGGACAAGAGATAAAAGCGCTACTTCTTGTTGGTCTCCCCACTTACATTTTCTAGGAATACCATACAGCCTATACAACGCTTCAAAAGTCTGAAACTTGGGATACCTTCCATGACCCGAGAGGCCGCAGTATGAATACTATATATGAGGTGATATTGAGAGATTTGATGATTGAAGTTGAGCGGCGTCCAGAGGTGGTGTTTCACTAGTGAATTTCTAGGCCGCGAGAATGATGGTTGCTACAGAAGATAGTACAAAAGCGCATGCGAACTTTTGGTTATCGCAAGTCTGAAGAAAGATGTTAGCACTGCCACCTTTTCCCACGATGCAGTATACTTGCTACCAGCCAGTGCCAACTTGTGCCAAGGGACCTTACGCTTACCGACTGCTCTCCTCAAAATCCATCGACGCCTATAATCTATAATGCAGTCCGGAAAGTCACCAGAGAGCTTCACTTTTACTGTCGGAAAACTCGGTATGTATACCAGAACGTCCTAGTTTGTTTGGAAACTGACGTTACATGTAGATGCAGGAATGGCTGTGAGACTTTAAATCTTGAATCAAACTCCTGCTTATTATCTATTCACAGATCCTTTTGGGCGAAAGGGCGCACTTGATAGAATTTCCTTCTATCTTGCTGCCGCCAGGAGCAACAACGGGCTCAATAGTCAACATTGCAGTACACCAGAATCACGCGGAGGAGAAGCGACGTGATACGGAGTTCTGGGATCTACAAGACGATATATTGAAGGAATTCGGTATAGCATCTCCAGAACCACCAAATCTTCAGGTGCGTAATGAGCGATATTTGTTCAGAACGAATCTAACGCGCCAATAGCTGAGGAATACGACCCAAACCTCTGTCACACTAGAATGGTCTGCAGTCAAACTCGCCACCTCGAAACTACGTTCGTTGGATATCTATAGAAATGGTCAACGCCTCGCCGCTATCCCCAATCCACTTACCAATACCTCTACGAAACTTTCTGGCCTCGAACTCAACACGGAATACACCTTCCAGCTCGTACTCCGTACAACAGGCGGCACATTCCCCTCCAACCTCCTTCGCGTACGCACACACACCATGACCGACACCTCAGGTATCTCTGTCTGCTTTGGTAACGTGCAGGATGAAGTGCTACTGGAAAACGCAAAGATGGCACTAAGGGCAATGAAGGCGAAGTGGAGTGACACGATCCAGATCGACACGACGCACTTTGTGTGTACTGCACCTGCTGTGACGGAAGAAGGAGCAAAAGCAGTACGAAATGACGCCGTTGTACCTGGGAGAGAATACCAGCGCGCTTTGCAGCTCAGTATACCCATCGTACAACCGCATTGGATTCTGGCTTGTCATACCGAAAAGAAGTGAGTTCGCTGTCGTACTTTATTAACTTGCCCTGACAGCTATTAGGATGGTGCCTATCGCGGCGTACTACCTGGGTGTCAACCCTACTCCTCTTGCATCAGCTGGCTTCAACCAACGTCCGCAATCCATGTCTCAAGCATCCCTCCCGCACACGCCCACGAGCCCCTCTCCTGTTAACAACCGCGCCTCCATGCCGCCTCCCGCGCGCACGCCCCCCGGAAATGCATCCACTTTCGTTGGCCAGCCCCAACCCGCATCTGCCTCGCGTCCCCCTCCGCAATTTGAGCCGACGCCCGAAGAAGGTGATGACACGGAAGAAGTACAGCTCGAGCGTACAACGAGCAACGAATCGAAGCGCAAGAGCCGTGCGGGGACGATGAACAAGGACTTTAGGTTCCCTTCTCCTGCGACCTCGCCTACAATTCCTGACAAGGACCCGATGACGAAGGTTCCCCCTGCCCCGCTGGATGAGGATAAGCTCAAGCAGGGACCGCTCGACGATAAGCCTGCTTCGGTGATTACTCCTTCGAGTATTGAAGTCCCACCACCGCCCCCTGTTGAAAAGGAGCGGAGGTCTGTAAGTGCTTCGAGTGGGGATGAGGATGGGGAGGATGATGTTGGAGATACTGTCGAGGTTGATCTAAACTGAGCGGGTTTCGGTTTAGTAATATTTTAGTTTACGTGAATTTCAGTGGTCTTTACTCTCGGAGCTTGGTTCGTAGAATTAATTACCAACGCTGGGCAGCTCATTCTACACAACATGGTAGTTTACATATAGTGATGTTGAAAACGGAATCATTAGCGGCTACTGGCATGACTGAATGGACTCATCAGTGCATCGAAGGCTCTTTCAGGAGGTCCACGATGCGTGGCTTGCTAATGCAAGTGCCGGCGACGGCATCGAGTCGATAACCGCGTGAGCAGGAACCTACAACAACAAACGTTTCAATCAACTTGGTACGCAACGAGGAATGAAACACCGCGTACGCATCTTGCAAACGCCTCGAACACATTCGGACACACGAGCGCCCGGAACGCTGGCGCAATCTTGACCTTTCCCAAGAGAGACACATCCACCGCAGTTGGCGATGTCTTCGAGTGGTGCAATGCATTCCATCTCACTGTTAACATCGGTAGGATTGATAGGGCAGGGTTCCGACTCCTCAGGGCAGTGCTCCCGCTGTTGGAAAGAGTTAGAAATCCAGTTCCATAAACCTGGATAAGCAACTTACTGAGCCCTTGTCGGACATAACAACCTGCTTAGGTCCTTTGCGATTGGGGCGTCTGTTCTTGGGGCATGTCGACTGGTTTCCCGTGATTAACGCATGCTAAGAGAAGAGAGTGACGCGATCTCACAAGACAGACGCGGCCGGAGACAGTGTACGCGCAGGAAGGATCTGGTTTTTTCTGATGGAGTGGGCATATGAGCTTCTGGGTTGAACGCAGGTAGAGATTCTGACATACAATCTTCGTTCCACTGCGGCAAATACATTTCTATATAAACGTTAGTGGGCGTGTTCGTCGCAGAAGATATGCAATTCACGCTCACGCTATCATCGGCGGGGATCAAAGCGAACCCGACAGGACAACGAGCTGCTACGGCTCCTAGAAACGCGAAGAGAGCGACTAATAAGATGAGTCGTGCCATGCCTAGGAGTGATTTTAGGAAACGGAAAGAGCGAATATATGACTTCGCCACTCGAGGACTTTCCTGAGGTTTCAACAGATATCGATCGGATATGAAGAACTCGTCATTGTGATGATTATGTCTCGGGAAATCCGCTTGTTTTGAAGACAATTCAGTCGTCTATACAAAGCGTTGTAAGCAAAATATGAGCTAAGAGGAAGCACGCACTCACAGCAGAATAATGAGATCATTGAGGCTGGTGAAAGGGGAAAATATGACAGTACAGTGCTAACGCGTCCAAGGAAACGTGTATGATTGCATATTATGAATGGAATTGAATGAATACTTCTGCTGTGGTATAATGCTACATGTGTCGAAAGATGCAAATCCGAGAGATGAAAAGAGATGGAAGGTAAATCATGCTAATAAGTAGTTTAAAAAAAGTGGACGCTATGTCCGTAAACCATCTCCATTCTTATAACAAACGGGGCAGCCTTGAGATAATCGCGGTCGAATCATTGATTCGCTGTTAGTGTGCATGTCAGTGAAGGTAAACGTGGAAATAGTTTTGAGGGCTTACAATGCGATACTTCCACTTATACCCCTGCCTGGTGACCCGCCCATACCTCGAAGAACAGGGTCAGACTGTATCGGAAGATGGTCGCCACCATTTGCGCATGTAGCGTGTACAACATGTCGACATAAAAACAGGAGGACTAGTCCTTGAGGATTTTCTTGTAGGGTGCGTGTGCATATTGGACATTTGGTTTTGGCTGCGTGAA
Organism: Crucibulum laeve; assembly: GCA_004379715.1. NCBI lineage: Eukaryota > Fungi > Basidiomycota > Agaricomycetes > Agaricales > Nidulariaceae > Crucibulum > Crucibulum laeve. The sequence goes on from ML213591.1 coordinate 2,469,620, forward strand.
CAGTAAGCAATAGAACATGATCCCAAGAAGAGTAATTACCAGTCAGGAAGAAGCCACTCGATTGGTTCTTCTGCAATGTTCGCGAAAGGTCAGCACTGTCTCCATTTAGTATCGTCTGGCAGCCCTCCAGAAGGGATATTTGCAGATGGAAATCCTGTAATATTTTTATAAGTGCTTCCTTCAGTCCAGGAATCTCAAGCCCATTCTTAATGCGTCGAATCAGCCGTATTGGGCTGATCTCAACGCCGACGTTTTCAAGAAGGCCTCGAATGAATGCTGCATAAGGATCGCATATAAGAATATGATATAAAAAATAATGGATATAGCAGACCAGGTCGTGTTTCTGAATACTTGAGAAGATCTTCCCAAAGGTCGTCATCTCGACGTTCTTTTGCGAAATCGATAGCCTAACAAACAAAAATGTGAGCCTTGGTTAACCTCAACGTGAATCCGACGCACCCGTCGAACATCCCCAAGCCTTTCAATAATGAGAGTCAAGGCTTGTTTATTGTTACCCATATGGCCGAGTAAGAAGACCATTTCAGGGACTAAATCGCGCTCCTTGCAGACTTCATATGCCTAAACTGAAATGAGCTTTAGCTAAAACAGAAAAAGAGATTACTCACCATCTCTAGGTTGTAGTAGTTGCTGGCTCGAAGGAAATCGATCAAACGTGGCGTTGCAAACTCTGCATACAATTTCACCTATGGATACGAGTTAACGGATGTTAAAGAGTCGTGAGTAGAACTGTTACTAACTTGCAAATCAGCGAAATCAGACACGAGATGTGGATCCTTCCCTACAACGGCATCAAGGTACAGAAAGAGATAATATGGTCGCGCTTGCAGCTGCTGTACCACTCTCGATATCTATGCAATAAAATGAGAAAATGGATCTTCACTAATATCTTCAACGTACTGGTATTGAATGGATATTGTCCACTAAAAGCGTGATAGCCTCGCTTTTACTGCCTGTAGTCCCATGTTTCTCCATCATTTCATGGTCAAACTCAACGAGAAGAAGAACCTGGTCTTGGACGTCGGTAAATAGATTATTGTCCCTGATAAGGTCAAGAACATTCGGTCGGCGTAGGCGTAGGAAGAAGGGAAGAGCTTTTCCAGGTTGGCGATTGATCGTATACCTGGTCACAATTAGGGGGTGTTATCAATGAGAATAAAGGAAGCACTTACAACTCTGCTAAGCATTCCATTAGCACAATGGAGTTATTGAGACTTGAAGCAGTTGCAGAAATAGTGCTTGACTTAGCCAACACTTTATCTAGTGTTGCACGGACAGCAACTATCACCGCTGCTATGTCGTAAATCTCTCTTGGCCACTCTTTGATGGTTTGAAGAAGAGTCTGGACAGTGTAAACATTAACAGATGCCCATATGCAGTCCGGATGAAAAGTTCTTACCTGCCGATCATGTGTGAGAAAATGCGCGAGCATCATTTCGTACACTACATGGTCCAGCCGCGGTGAATCCGTAGGCACGTAGGGGATGATAGCCTGTAGCTGTTTCTTGTCAGCGAAAGCAAATATCCAATCCTCCCATCTCTTGGAATCGTTAGCGCACACTTTGGGGCAGAGCTGTGCAGCTTTTATAAAGTCTCCTAATAGTGTATCAATCAGTAGCATATCTTGGCTTCAATAAATGAATAAATGTACCTTCTCCCACTAGATGCTCGATATACCGCTGGCCAATATCTTGCACACTCAACCCTTGGCCTTCTGATCCCTCAATCTTATCGCCATCTGACTCTATCATCTCGACCTCATCTAATGCTTCCTCATACCGTCTCCTTTCCAATAACCACGCCACGTGATCCCTTCTATCCCGTGGTTTGACCAGTACCAAATCTCTTGGGCTCATCACAACATAACTTCTTCCCTCCACCTTTCCTTCGTCTGCATCCCCAGTGACCGATGCCAATACGTAGTCATTGCACCCCCATTTCTGGTAGTCAGTGATACTAAGTGCATCCGCAGCCAGCTCCTCCCCAGCACGGGAAACAATGCGCAGCTCAGGTCTATCAGCTGCTTTACGCGCCTGTCGTGCCCTATCTTCCGTCTGCTCATCGGAATATGTATCTGGAGGTGTATAAGCAACCACGAGGAATGAAGTGAGTTGCTGTGGTTTTGTCTTCTCCTTCTCCCCTCTCAGCGCGACGATTCCTAAATCAGGATTAGGGGGAGGATTTGGGGTGGGGTGGGGTACGATGCCAGCAATCATGCAGTCTAGTTGGAATACAGCCGTGATTTCTACCAGAAGAGGAGGTAGATTTGCAGTCGCACTGGTGGCAGTAGCGGGGTTCCGTGGTCGTGCACGCACACGAGCAACCTTGATGTGATCTGCCCAGCCGATGAGGAGCGTTGAGTCATCTTGCCAGTGTAGTGTGCATTTGAACAAGTCGGCACGAGGACTGGATTCAGGTCTGTCGATGAAGGTAATGCGAGCTTGAGAGGTAGTGTCGTATATTTTTACGCCCTGCATAATTGTTAGCGAGAATAAAATACAATAAAACAGCTTAAGTACCACGTCATTTGCCCATGCAACCAACCTCCCTCTCCACCTCACCTGCCAGATGGGGCCCTCTCCTGAATGAAGCACCGTCTCCTTATGCCCAAGCCAACCCTTCTCGCGCATGATGAGCGACCCAGCAAGTCCACCAGAGACCACTGCTCTTGTACCACGTTTCGCGAAATTCGGTTCGAGGGCGACAGTCCGCATTGGTCGCTTCATGTCAAACGCGTACGATTCGGGGGTAGACAGCGAGTGGATCACGACCTGTCCTGGGTGATCTGGGTCAACTAGCAGCATGGCTATTAAACGGCATACTCACCGTCTATAGAGGCTGTCCCGACAAAGTCTCCAGTCGTATCAAGTACTATGTCGACTACGGAGGCCATGTGTGGCTTATATGACTTTATACGCGTTCCGGTGAGAGATAGAATGTGTATTATACCTCCATGGGTACCAAGTGCCTGTGGTGGCGAGTTAGTTTTGGTTAAATTTGAAACCGATGGACAGCATACCATGATCTTGTCCGAAACTATTAATGCAGACGCTGAATCCTTCTTTAACAAGTCGGGCACAGATCCACCTATTCGTTCATATTTGAGCGCAGGTTCTTCGTCATCCTCGTCCTCTTCCTCCGTACTCCCCTCAGACTCTTCTTCGGACTCGTTGCTGTGATCGTGTTGCGTATCTTCTTCAACTTCCTCCTCATTACTTTCCTCCTCCTCTATTTCATCCGAATCGTCGTCTGGGTCCGTGAAATGTGTTGGGCTGTCAGTATATCTCGGTGGCTCGTGTTCCTGGTGACCTGAGGATGTCGATGCAACTTCAGCCGATTCTAGTGGGAACATCAGCCGACAATTATGGTCGGTGCTATTGTCGATGTCGTTGTCACAATTTACCAGGACGCGCACCGTACTACTAGCTAGTAGGCCTCGCGCCTGTTCAATTGTTTGTCTATTGTATTTAACCTTAATAAGTTCAAATAAAGCCAATCTATAGCGACGGGCCGACGGTCGTTCGTTATTCTTTCCTCTATCAATGACTCTAGCCCTTCCCCTTAATTATGGCCCGTCTTTCTAGAGCGTCTTATCATTCACCCAGGGCTGATACATCTATCAAGTTACGCAAGTGATTTTAACTGTCTTTCAAATATCTATCAAGTATCATAAATTGCCGGTGTTGTGATAAATATTGCCTTATTTAGATCGGGTCTGAAGGCCAAATAGACTTGCTAGTCGTGGTCGCGTCCTGCAGCGGCTAACCAACGTCCAACGACGGCCGCGACCCCTTAACAACATGGTAACTCCTTATTGTCTTTATTTACGTCTATCTAACTCCTTATTTCTAGGCTGTATGTCAGTTCTTCCTTCGCGGTCAATGCAGATTCGGCACGAACTGTAGAAATGAGCATCCTGCAGACGGGCAGCGGCAAACAGGTTTTGGGGGTGGGTTTTCTGAAATCATGTTGCTTTATATTGTACTCATACAATCTAGTACTTTAGGTCAGACTTGGACGAATCCAAATCGCGCTGGAGAAGCCCCGAAAGTCCCATTACCTTTCACGACGGATAGCATGACCAATGACCTTACGGTTGGAAATGACAAACCAATATGGCCACTATCATCTTATGGTGCTGCTAAAAACGAACCTTGTATTATATCAGGATTGGACGAGTCGGCCGAGGAACTAAGAGTGAGGGCTGCAGCGGCGGTACAGGCTGGGAATATCAACGAATACGTGAGTTTAAGTCGCGTCTTCATGGTACTTTTGTCTGACATCATACAGCTCACGTACGAATCAAATAAAATATCAGCAGCGGAGCAGGTGTATGCGGTGCGTATGATCTGAATAGATGTACCCTTCGCACTGACATTATACATAGAACGCACGAGCAAATATCGCTCAAGCATATGAACAAGCCGCGAAACAAAGCCCTATAGCTGCGTTGGTTGCTAACTCTACCCAAGCTGCCGCTCCCCCTGCAACAGGCGCATCAACATTTGGCACGGCCGCATTTGGAAATCCTTCTACTGCCTCTGCATTCGGGAAATCAGCCTTCGCGACAACATCCTCGGCCTTTGGGAACTCAGGTGGCTCAACCTTCGGCGGTGCACCCACCAGTACCCCCTCCGCCTTCGGCGCACCAGCCACCACCTCCTCATTTGGCAAATCTGCTTTTAACCAACCAGCATTCGGCCAGTCGGCGTTCGGACAGACTGCTACTCCGTCTGCTACGACATCTGCGTTTGGCCAACCAGCTGCAACAACGGCCACATCAGCATTTGGCCAGCCGGCTCCAGCTACTACATCAGCCTTCGGACAACCTGCCGCTGCTGCACCAACATCAGCCTTTGGGCAACCCGCTACTACTTCTGCGTTCGGACAACCATCGACGACGGCACCAACATCAGCATTTGGACAACCAGCATTTGGACAGCCTTCCCAACCAACGATAGGATCTGCGTTCGGCCAGTCGTCTCTCATCAAACCAGCCACTGGGGCTTTTAGCGCCTTCGCTAACACAGGTCCAAGTGCGTTTGGTACCGGAGCTGCTGCTGCCGCACCCAATACTACATCATCTACAACAGGATCGACTACAGGAGGAGGGTTCTCGGCCTTCGCTAGTCAACCGTCTGCATTCGGAGCAGGAGCTAGCACCAGCACTACACAGCCGACAGGAGGCTCTGTATTTGGCCAGTCAGGGTTTGGTAGTACTGCACCCGCTCAGTCTGTGTTCGGAGCACCAGCCCCAACTACGACGAGTGCATTCGGTCAACCTGCGTTCGGTCAAGCAGCACCTACAGCGGCACCATCTGCATTTGGTGGAGCTGCCTTTGGAGGTGGCGCTGTGTCACGACCAGGAGGAAGCGTCTTCGGTCCGGGTGGCAGTGCATCTGGGGGAGCATTCGCTACATCTCCACAACCAACATCTGCATTCGGAGTACAACCAGCTACACAATCTGCATTCTCTCAGCCAACATCTTCAGCCTTCTCTCAGCCTGCCTCTGGGTTCTCACAAGCGCCATCTGGATTCGGTGGTCCCGTGAATGCAACTTCATCTTCCTTCTCCCCTGTCTCCGTGTCGATGCAGTCACAAACCTCTTCCATAGGACCAGCCCCTCCAAACTTTTCGCTTGATCGTCCTGGGATAAAGGATGCGTATAAGCCAGGGAGTACAGTATATGATTCGGCACTTCCGGCGGAGTATACAAGCTTACTCCCGGAGATTGCGTTGTCTGCGTTTAAGGCGATGAAGTTTGAGTGGGGTGGGGTGCCGGAATGGGTTCCACCATTGGATATGCGTTAGGATGTGTGTGTGCTGGTGGTTGGATTGGAGATAGCTCATGTAGCATACATTCTGGTGTATTCATTGTATAAAAGTTATTTATACCCTGTAGTTCTTGTGGATCCAGAATGTCCTTGAAAGTTGTGAAAGTAATTCTTTGGAGACCTCGGACGATTGCTTTGGTACGGTTTTTCTATAATAGAATGTGCTTAGGCGCCACGCGCAGACGCGATGTTTGGCATTTCCTTTGGTAGCAAATACACTAGTACGACCATCTTCGACGCTTCACACTTTCTTCTAAGTATTCCTTCTTGAATTCTTCTGAACCTCGAGGTCTACCAAGTATTGATGCTCTCCCAGTTCCAGCTTCATAAACCATCGAAGGTGGCAAATAGATCGAAATAAAACGTCGTGCGATACAAGATCCGCCACAGTGCTGCGAAGCACAGAAACGCAATGGGCCGACTGGAAACATATTTTTGCACTATTCCAGCCACGACAAGCAAATTATCTTATTCTAGATCTCCAGATGGCTCGAATATATCAAATTTTCTCGACAACCAGATCAAGAATCGCTCCTTATTATTATTCTATAGAACACCTGTTATGTAGTCTATTCCAGCATTTAAGAAGCGTACATTCGAGTCCGTACACTATCCGTTGCGTCTCGAGCTCAACGAGGCTAAATTCAAATCACATTAATATCTAATTGCTTTTTTTTTTTTTTTTTTTTTTTTTTTTTTTTTTTTTTTTTTTTTTTTTTTTTTTTTTGATTTGGCCGTCAATTATGCCCACCTTCTGTTATCGCGCTAGATGGCGCTTATTAAGTTATTTTACCAAGAACTCAAGCTACTTAAAAACCAAATACGGGTAAACAAATATCAACGCGTTTCAAGACTTTGAATTTCCACTACGACAACATCCACCAGACGCGTCGATATGACGCGCAGAAGTGTGCGCGCCAACGGCGACTTCAGTGCAAAGGAATCTGCTCATGTTAAACTGGAGAAGGTGAAGGAAGAGAGGCGGGATAAAGGAAAACAAAGGGCGCGTATTGAGGAAACCGAAGACGAAGAACCTCCCGAAGAGGACAGTAACGGTGATGCCGCGGGTGAGGAATACGATGAAGGACAGCACGCTTCTCCTAGGGGCTCGAAACGCATGCGTATCAATGGGGATGGTGAGTCGCGTCCCAATGGTAGTGGCTCTCAGGAGGAGCTGGTGCCGCGCATGAAGACTTTGCCTCGCGGTAAAGACGGGTGCGTTACTTTTTATTCTCTACTATCATATCTCAAACATATTTTCAGCTATATTCCTGGCTCTATCACGCGCATACAAGTGAGAAACTTCGTCACCTACGACTACGTGCAGTTCCGTCCTGGCCCTTACCTCAACATGATTGTTGGTCCCAATGGAACGGGGAAGAGCAGTATCGCCTGTGCGATCGCGTTAGGATTGAATTTTCCGCCCAGTGTATGTTTTATTCTTTTGTATGCGACGTCCTACTAAGCATTGATGCGTTTAGGTTTTGGGTCGTGCCTCCGAGCTTAATTCGTTCGTCAAGATCGGTACCGACGTAGGTTACATCGAAATCGAACTCAAAGGACCCAACGACGGCCCAAACCTCGTTATTAGACGAAGTATAAGCTCTAAATCCAAGGGCTCATCGTTCACGCTCAATGGAGAGTCTGCCACTGGTACTGAAATTAAGCACAAGATGAATCAGCTAGGCGTACAAGTCGGAAACTTATGGTGGCTATTCTTTGAATTCTAATTTTCACTCGTCTGATAATGATTTCTTAGCTCCTTCCTACCGCAAGATAAAGTCTCGGAATTCGCAGCGATGTCTCCACAACAGCTGCTCAGAGAGACCCAACGTGCGGCTGGAGACCAACGTCTCACTGAATGGCACGATACGCTTATCAGCTCAGGCAAAGACTTAAGGGGGATGACACAGGTCAGTTGAATGGCGTTCGTATCCTTTCTTACTTCCGTTAACCAAGAATATGTACAGCTTCTCGCTGATGAGAATAACCAACTCACGCAGATGAATGATCGTAACGATAATATTGAGCGTGAAGTTCAACGGTTCAAGGAGCGGAAAAGGATCGAGCACACGGTATGCTGAAGTCCACCTTTCATACAGTCAAGATATTTAACGTGACTTTTTTTTGGTGTCAATAGATTGAACTCCTTGAACTTCTTAGACCTGTTCAGGAGTATCGTGAAAAGCGACTTCAATATAATGCTACCAAAGCTCGACAGCGTGCCCTTCACCAGAAGGTGCTTAAGTTAAAAGCCAAGAATGAGCCAGCACACGAACTGCTAAAGTAAGAAAATCTGCTATAATCGAGAATCTTACGCTGACATCCGAACTCATGTAGGAAGCTCGAGGAGTCACATAAAAGCTTGGAACGCGAGCGCGACGACATGAAGAAGTCAACTCAAGCGAAATTCAGGACGATGAGCACCAAATGGTCCGCCAGCGACAAACTTGTACGTTTTCTCGCACTTCAATGTCCTCTTATTTCTTACTCCCACTATTGGTAGGAATCGGAAGCTGAGGATATTACAACTCGGCTCGGCCAGCTCAAGAGAGATGAGAAGGAACGTGCCAGGAAGATCAAAACTCTGGAAATGGATATTGCGAAACTCGAGGAACATCTTGCTAAGCCTCCTACAGTAAAGCTCGAGAAGATGGAAGATCTTAATGCAGAAGCTGTATGTATCGTTCTTTCAGTTTCATCTTAATTGATGCTCAATCAAACATACAGCAACAAATTAACCTCGAGCGATCCAGCCTCGTTGCTCGTAAAGGCGAGCTGGACCAAAAAATCAAAGAACTTATTGAGAAGAAAACATATGCTCAAAGGGATCTGCAACAAGCCCAAGCAGAGTAAGAACTGGTCTTTTTGTGTATACGTCTCTCAACTTTCCTTGTACAGGCTCGGCAAACTCGATTCCGCCGATCAGCGTAAGCTGGCCATGCTGCAACGCTGGGACCGCGACACGCACGATGCTATTCTATGGCTGCGTTCCAACAAACGTCTTTTTAAAATGGAGGTATTCGAGCCACCGTTCATGTGCCTTACCTTAAAAGATCGAAGGTATACAAATGCTGTAGAAGCTTGTTTCAGCCAAGCGCAGATGAAGGTTTGTTGACTTTTTCAACCACTTCTCATGTACTAACGGAATTTCTTAGACATTCATTGCCCAGTGTCAGGAAGACTCCGACACTCTCAATCATCACATCAACGACTCGGCTGGTCTTGGGAGGAAGGCTCGCGTCACTACCTTCTATCGCGAGAACAGGGATGATCTCATTGTTCCCCCTCCAATGACCCGAGACGAGGTATGATCTATTGATTTCAACAGCACATATCTGTGCCAACGCAATCTCATACAGATGCAAGCACTTGGTTTTGATGGATATGCTTTAGACTACGTTGAATATCCTGCTGGTATGAGGTATTTCTTGACGAGAGATGTTATGATGCATCGGACTGTTAGCGTCTATTTCTTCGTATACTCTTACATTGCTAATTGTATCCCCAGGCTATTGCGCTGAATCCGAACAAGATCGATGTCAATAAGGCAATGCAAGCGGTCTCTCGTGCTGATAACGGCAAGACCGGAGGTGCCACGTTCATCAGTGGCACCACTCTGAACACTGTCAATCGCTCACGTTATGGTAAAAGAGCGGTTGCTAACATGACGAAAGATGTTCCTCCAGCAAGAAACCTTGTCGTTCCTACTAGTGAGTCCTCACATGCCGTTATTTATGGAAATGTTAAACGTGTGTTATATTAGTCGACCCTGAACAAAAGAGACAAATTGACGATAGCATCCAACGTGCAAAACAAGAGATTGGTAACTGTGATATTGAAAAACAAAGTATAGATGCGGAGATGGCAGAAGTTCTCGAGGGGGATAAAGAATTCCAAAAGCGACATGTATGTTTCCAGTCAGCACTCTGTAACCCCCGAGCTAACCCCTTGGTGTTTACAGGACAGCGTCAAGAGTCGAAAGGATGCGATCAAAGCTGAGGGAAAGCGCAAGGCTACTGCGCAATCTAAACTTAGTATGTTGCACGCGTTGATTTCTGACTGCGAGGCTCATTCTTTCGAAGGCAGCTATAGATCACAGCTGCATGATCGTTTGAATGCTCCCTCAGTTGCCGATGAGAGAGCTCGGCTCAAAAAGAGCCTTCTGAATATCACGAAGAAGAGATTGATCATCGCACGAGACTACACTGTACGATGTGCGTTGATCTGTTATTATTTATACTGATACGGTCATTCTGTAGGGTCTCGCTCGTGCGATCATCGACGAGCAGGTCGAGGCAACAAGGGTGGGCCTGCAATACCTTCAAGTTAGTGCAAATAAGACTGCACTTGACGAGTTGTGCAAGCGAAAGGACGAGAAATTCAGAACTGCTCTTATACTGTTTAACGAAGGCGAGTTATGTCATGATACTACTCTATATTGTTATACTCATCCTTATCTCCCCTTAGTGGATGCGCAGTTCAAGAAAATCAAAGCCGAGTCCCATGACATGTTAACAAAAAGCCAAAATATCCTCAAAGAAGCTCCCGAGGACCTGAAAGAAGAGTATATGGCGATCGAAAAGCGACGCCTCGCGTATGAGAAGGCGCTTGCAGAGTCTCAAGAGAACGGCACTCCTCCTAACCCAGATGGCGTGGAACAAAGAACGCTGGAGGAACTTCAAAGTGACTTGGAGACCGAACGCGCCAGCTTGGACCTTGTTCTCGGTACCAACCCCGGTGTCCTCGAGGAATACGAAAAAAGGCAGCGTGATGTAAGTTTGAATTGAAGTTACCCATGACCTATTTGTTGGAATGAATACTTACTGCTGTTTAGATCGAGCGCCTCAAAGCCACGATCGAAGAAAGACAGAGGAAAGCTGACAAAGTGGAGCGTCAAATCAAGACTGCTCGGGTTTGTTATATTTTAGTTATAAGCCGCGGAGGAAGATCGCTGACTTGTATATGCTCCGTTGTTACTCAGGATAACTGGAAGCCTGCACTTGAGCAGCTCGTGGCCAGCATCGGCGAGAAGTTCTCTGCCGCATTTGACCGTAAGCTCTCGCTAACGTCGCTGAACTTTGTCCCTACTTCTCACACCAAGCCCGCTGGTCCCAGGTATCGGTTGTGCTGGAGAGATCCGCATCAGTGAACATGAAGATTACGAGAAGTGGGCCATCGATATTCTAGTGAAATTCCGTGACAGTGAGAAATTGCAACTGTTAACAGGCCAGCGACAATCGGGAGGTGTACGTTATCACATTCTTACTTGCCGTCATTTCAATTCTCGCACCATAATAAGACGCGAAAGACGATCATCTGATTTCTCTCCGCGCCGCCGAATCTATTCTTTTATTTCGTTTACTTACCCTTCTTTCACAGGAACGCTCCCTGACTACCATTCTGTACCTCATGAGTCTCACTGAAGAAGCTCGAGCTCCATTTTCGTTGGTGGACGAGATCAATCAGGTACGGCTTCATGTACTTCCTTACTTCCGTACATCCTTCGCCGTCTCTGCTTTCCACCTTTCCATCACCCATCACCGAAAAGCCCTAACCTGCGAATTCAATTCTCTTTAGGGTATGGACCAGCGCGCTGAGCGCATGGTACATAATTCGATGGTGGATGTCACATGCAAGGAGGAAAGCGCTCAGTACTTCCTCATCACGCCCAAGCTCCTCCCCGACCTCAACTATCACGAACGGATGAAGATCTTGTGTGTGAACAACGGGGAGTGGCTTCCTGAAGAGAAGAACCTGGGTAACATGAGAAACATGATTGACGACTTCGTGAATCAGCAGAAGAAGTAGCCCGATGCTTAATTTCTGGTGTACCGAGTTTGGGAAGTGGTGCTGGCGTGTGGCAGTCGTGGTCCCGGCCGACAGTAGATCTGGTGATATTTGAGTTTACAGCTCAAGGTTTGAGTTTCGGGTGCCCGGGTGTGGCGCGTGGCCAGTCGGTAGTCTAAGACGCTGGATGATATGATGGGGCACGAACTGTCAATATCATTTCTTATCGTTCAAGACCACGCGAATTCAATTTTCACGGGAGACGCGGTCCAGTATCCACGCGAGCTGCGACACCATCTGCCTAGGCTAATGTTAACTGTCAATCTTCTCCCCTCTGCTCCGATCGTGCAAGGATCTGCACCTGTCCGCGCCTGTCCTTGCTGTCGCCCCGTTTCCGGCATTCCATTTTCTTTGGCCTCATTCATCCAGCTGTTTTAATTTTATATACACTCTCCGTTTATCGTGTGACTGCACCACAGATATCTTCATCCACCTTTTCATCGTTCTTTCAAATACCTTCGTTACACGCTATGACCACTCCCAAATCTCTATTTTACATTCCTCCCTCTATACACCTACCTACTTAACTTCCATACGTGCTAGCATATGGTATTTATAAATTGACCCAGCCTTAGTGTACGATGGCATAGCCAAAATATTGTACATATTCCTGAGTATCACTTGTAATTAATGCGTATCATACTTTTGACATTTTGAACGATTCATGAGAAAATGTACATCCAACGTACGAACAGAATATCGTCTTCCCCTCGTTAAATTGAAGACAGCTACACTTCACCGATTACCTCCTTCAACGCCCTTCTTCTCTTCTTTGCCTCCTCTAAGCACTTCATAAGCGCATCTTGACCACCTGCACTGCCGATACCGATCTGTGACACAGATATGATCTGCTCTTGTGGTCCGAGAATGATGGAGAGCGTGGTATCGAGGAGGGGCTCTTCAAATGATGTGGGGTCGGCGAGGATGTGTGTTCTACAGAAGAGCATGGGTCAGTATTGTGAATGGAATAGCCGACAGAAGTAAGGAAAGAGAACGTACGAGGCGAATATACCAAATGATATCCCCACCGGGCTGTTTTGTAGATTGAGCTGTAGTGGATCAAGCTCCTTGCGTGAGCAGATTGTGCGTCCCGAGTCGGGGTTGTATGTTGCTCGAGGGAGTTTTGCTGTGAAAAACACTCAGCTTCCCATTTCAATCACGAATGATGATACACAGAGGCCATCTCGGGAAGAGGTCGACGACGACAAGAACGAGGAAAAGGAGACATAAAAGAAGCAGAAGAACAGGACTCACTATTCCTCAAAGCAGCAACCATCGCAATCAATGCTGCGTCGAACGCGTTTCCATCGTAGTTGATGCACGTAGCGTCTACATAGAGCACCCAGGCGGCTTTGCCGTGTTGGATGGAAAGGGATGAGAGGGGGAGGATGTTTGATCTGTAGGAGATAAGTGAGGAGTGTGTTGATTGAGTCGAGTGAGGGATGATAAAAATAGGAAGCAAGAAGTGTGTATAAAGAGAATGTCACTGGAAGATAAATGTCTATCAATCCAACATCCAGTGGACTACTCAAGTTTGAGGGCTGCTCTCTCCAATGCCTGAAAAGCTCTAAGAAGAGAGATCACAAAGAACACTAGCTTAGGTTTGACATGTAAAATCATAGCGTTGGCGATAGGATCCTGTAAACCTCAACTAGATGGACAACTCGATCCAAAAGTCAAGGAGTGGGTTGCATCGATAATGATGAACTAAGAGACATCCGCCGTGGTGAGGTGTGCTTCGAGGGGAAATCGCAGCGGCTCGAACATACGCAAGGTTCAGTGTAAGGTCGATATGTGCTCTTCTCATCTAATATCACAATCTCCAGTCTGGTATTCGAACAGTGGGGTGGTAAACTCGAGCTCTGCAGAATTCAACACAGACCAACAGGAAAGGGAATCTCTTCCAGGACGCAATGGGATACACAAGCTACTGCAGAATACGAAAGGCTCAGTGGTTTCAAGAAACTCGTAGACGCCTCTGGAGTGGTTCAGTGCGCCTGGAAGGAGACTCCGCTTCATTTGCGAAGCACTTCAGATCGAACCATACCACTATAGCTTCGAACAGAGTCCATGAGCCTTTCTTCCGCAAGCTAATCCATTCCATAAGTGTTCCCCGTCTCCAAGCACTGATCTGGTCTTGTGTGGTATCCGAACAATGTCCATTTCATCGAAACGTCGAGCTCGTCTGCCGCAATAACACCGACACCGACGCCGAATAGACCCAACTCCACATGAGTAGAGCAATCAATGCGAATGCGTGAAGAAAGACAAAGGAGGAGCCAACCACACACGATCAGCACAACCAATCCCCTCAAAAGAAACGAACGAACGAAGGAGAAGAAAGGACACGCACGCTATCAAAACCTCATTCAATCGATCTGAGAGCACCTGAGCCTCCTCCGTCGGTGGGCCAGGTTTGAATTTAGGTGAACAGATTGCTGGGAGGTCTAGGTTTGGGACTGTGAAACGAAAAGATAGAGTTGGATTTGAGTCGTTCAGGTGTGCAAGCGGGGTGAAGTGAAGACTGGAAGTGGAAAGGCCAGGGACCATGCTGAAAGAAAGATAGTACTTTTTTTTCCTTGGTGAGAGACCCTTTCGTAGAATAACAGGTCTTCCCGAAGACTCCAATACAAGGAGTCGTGGAGAAAGAAGATATGAAAGAAAAATAAAGGCATGGTACTCACCTAAGAACCCCTCCCCTTCCCGATCCAACTCCGGTTCTGCGATCTCAGCTTTGACACCACATACGATGGTCGTGTCACCTAGTCGGACTAGGGCCGAGCCGTCTGCGGTTGATATTGAGCCTTTATGGGTGAAGATAGTCAGCACCATAGTTTTTGGCAGCATTTGGACAAGAATTAGAAGATCAACCAGCATTCGACACGTTGGCCTCCTCCCCTCCTCTCCTCCTCCCGACTTTCTAACTAAAATTTCTCCCATTTTTGCTATCCCAATACCATCCCAAGGCATAGGTTATGATACTCACTCACCAACATTTACCGAAACGTCTCTCCACACGCCAAACTCTCTCCCATCTGGACGTACGCCCTCCGCGATGAAGCGCTCGAGGTAGACGCGTGGGTGCAATCGTTGGAAGACTGCTGCTTTTAGGGATTCGGATTCTTGTGGGGTGGCCTCAAGAAGGTCGGAAGTTGGGAGTAGAGTGGATGTGGAGGCCATTGTATATTAGAATGACCCGTTTGAAATGAAGTAAAAGAACGAATGTGAGAAATGAACCTAAACAAATTATTGATCTAAAATCGATCAAGGTGTTCCAAAAATAACAATAGCAATTGTACGTTCGGCCAAGTACTCTAATGCTATTTATTATGATTATATCTGCTTGGGTACAATATTAAAGTCATTTCAGACGCTTTCTAATTACTTGAGTGAAGGGAACGGAGTCTTCAGGCCCTACGATAAGATGAGACAATACTGAACAGCTCTTTTAATTTACCTCCTCCTTCATAACACCCATTATAGCGCTTCCGGGATTTTAAAAAGGTTGCAAAAATTCTCATTAGTTTCGGGAGGCGCTATAACGCTCTCAAAATTTTATCATATCTGTAAGATCAGTGTTCTGATTTAGTTTTGATGTACGTTCCAAATATCCAGTGAAGCGTATAGTCATTACAAATTCAAGTACATCCAACTATTGATATCTCCTGTTGGATCTATTAGTCTTGATTTGATCTCGATACCTGTACAGAATTAACCATCCACGACAGAATCACTCAAAACATTCCGGCGGTATGGACGCAGGCACCCCACAATGTCCTTCAGGACAATCGACCGACAACCTCCCGAATCTATAACATAGTACAGTATGATCTTGAAGGTGATTGGCCGCGCCCGTCCATGACCCTCAAACGCACTTAGAAACCAGCTTTATAAAACTATACCATAAATCCATCGTCTACTTTAAGTTTGCTACTTCAGTTTATAGCTCAAGGGAATCTGGAGCATGTGGTAACAAGCGATATGTATAAATAAATACTACCCGCGAACCTATCAAAGCGCACAGTGCTTCATTGCGAATCAGGGCACGACTGATTATCATGCCTACAAAGATCAAGGAACTGGTCAAGGTTCCAAGGCGCTGGTACCTCGGATAAGTTACCTGTACTGAACATTCTTGTTTTTAGAACCCCGGTGTTTGACGGTGCCCACTTCCGTACATGGTACGGATTCGAAATTAGGCATCTGTAGGTACACTATTTCATATCTGATAATAATAAACACTATTCAGATTACTTGGGCTTGGGGCGAAGATAAAATCACGATAACCCTCCTAGCTCTCCGCACACAACAACACAACGGCCTCAAACGCCCCAACATGATGTATTTCAAGGAACCATCTAATAACGACTTGAATAAGTAAAATAAAAATACGAAATACCCGTTTTTCCCGCAAGTAAGCGTCTTTGTTCTTCATTTTGTAGAATTTTCCTATTACGGTTATGTGACGCAAGGATGGTCATCCCTGTGGTATACCGCTCCTCCTACCATCAATTATGGTTTTACTCGGGCATTCATAACACCGGATGGGTTTCTAAAACTCTAAAGAAAATATAATATTGCAAAGCTCCGACGACCGCTTGGGGAGTTTTTACATGAGGATAGCATACTGGAGCTTGAAGTCTTCATCTATATAAGTCATCTATCGATCCTCGATGATCATGTGGACATTGCTCAGCACATAAACGCGGAAAGCCTTTTATCCGTGGACATCGATCATACGACAAAATAATTTTCACCTGTAATAATTTCGTCTGCATCCACCACACAAATCGAATGCTCAGGTGGTTCCCAATGCAGCTATCTTCCAAGAGTACGGTGGTGTTTGTTGATAAATAGCGGAATGTGCGTCATTGCTATCAGTTAGTAGACTAACCATTTCTTGAGGGTGAATGTAAACGAATGAATATGCGTCGTAGGATTGCACCGACTTATAAGTAAATTGTACAGTATAGTCACCTAGAACACGCTCTAATGCTTGAGTAGACCAATTCTACATCCCTTTGGTTATGATTCTTCTACATATAGTACTCACACTGGAATCTGGATCCACCCCATTGAGAGCTCGCGGGAATTGAAACAAGATCATTACAGTCAAGCATCGTTAAGCGAACCTACAATCACTGAGCTGAGCGTTAACACAGTATTAGTAAAGTGATCCGATAATTAACTTATTTAAATGCACATGGTTCAGGCTTGTCCTGACAGGAAGTCAAACGGAGGTATCGTATGCCTAAGCGAAAGTTCTTCTACAGATGTCAGATTATCTTTTGTCTCCAAGTGATTATCTTTCACATCCAAGGAAGTAATAAGTATTTGCGACCTATACCCCTCGAAATGAGGCTAAAATGCAAACCGAGTCAAATTCCCTTAATCCAGCCGGTTCACGTTCAATGAAGATCTGCTCACCAGCTTAGATGATCAAAATACACAAGAGCTAGCATCTGGCAGTCCGAGGGATAGTCATAGCACCTATCCCAGGTCATGCGCCTAACTATCTGCTCCAGGAGGCAAATAACATCGTAGAAGTATCGAGTGATTTGCATGTAACTGGAGATAAATACTGATTCAAAGTAGGAAATTAAGCCTGATGTGTTAATTTACTCCCGAGGGTAAGTAGATCTGGATTCTGGAGAGTAGACAGAGGACGGTAAATGTTACCGGGCGGGGCGGGGCGGGGCGGGGCGAAGGTACTTGGGAAAGGTTCAGTATGTGGTTTTGCGAAGAGTCCAACAGCATGCTCAAGAACGGTCCGGGATATTGATATTCGAAAACGTAGAGATAATCGGGCATATCGTGTGCTTGGCAAATTACGTTGGAGTCAGGCATTCAGCCTCAGGGAGCGAGCGGTAAAGACGGCTGTTGAAACTTGAAACAACATTAACCCAATGGGTCCATTTTCGAATAAATGACCAATTGTAGCTATTACAACCCTCATTCGCATAGAGGACTGCTGTACTTGTTAACCCTCCATATAGCAAGTGGTTCAAAAGACAACATACCTGAATAGTACGCTCGGAGGGGCACGCCTTCTAACCAACTTCCTATTTGCTGCAGGGATTTGCAGTATAGACTACTGGTCCCGGAGGAACCTCGGACCGGCATTATTCCCTGAAGAACACGCACGAGATTATCGATCCGCCCACCAGGAGGATCGTAAATCAAGAACGCCGTTGAATCAAGATCATAGACCCGTCAATCCGACTATCGTCGCCTCGCGAAGCACACTGGATATAGACATTGTACACCAAGGCCGAGATGATGGGGAAGGGCTGGGTATGGCGTAGGCTCAGCGGCTGGAATATGGTGCATTAGGATAGGGAAAACGCGCAGAACCTAGGGGGAGTTATTGCGTTAAGTTCAGCCCTGTGTGAGGCTGGCGAGTCCATTGGGATTCGAATTTCCGCGGGTCGGACTCTTGAAGATTACGTTAAGGAATGGACTCTCAGCTTTGGTGACTGAGGGATGAGACCGTAGGCTATCTGATAGGGGAGATGGCCAAGGAGATAGCCGGGCGCACGGGCGCTGGGGATCAAAATTTCAAAGAACAAGGGGATAAAAACAAACGTGTATTTGAAGGCACGCCATGAGTTTGTAGAGGCGCCCATTAATAAAGTTTACTATCAAGAGAGAAACAATTTTCTTTTTCATGTTATAAATTCGATGATCCAGTCGAGGTACATTTTTTCTAGGGGGTAGTTCTTGATCCGAGATGGAGGAGACAAAGAACAAAGAACGAACGGGCGAGATAGATGAGCCACGACTTTAAAATTTTTTCTTGGGTGTCTTGCCTTCAAGCATTACGTGACTCCCGGAGACAAAAAAGATGGATAGCTGAGTAAACCTGAAAAAGCCTCACCACAGATAGTAAAATTTTGGAATCCGGATCTTGAGTACATAGGGCCATCTGGTAGCTGTTTATCGTTTTTCGGGAGCGTCTAAAAGACGCAACAGCGAGGCATCCGTTCCGTCGCAGGAGATGGAAAGGAGATGATGATGGTGAGAGAGAGCAAGGAACGCATACCGCTGCCGGCCCGGAGAGTTCCAATTTGAGTGATGATCGATGTATCGATGTCACTTACACACGTGACGTCAATATTGAAATCTTTATCGTGCTGATTAGCACGCGACGAGCGACGAGCTTGGTGAGCATTTTAGTGAGCAACGACGATGAGCACGAATTACTCCCTTAGCCTCCTCCCTATAGAAATTGCCCTGCTCACAGGCAAATGGGACAAGGAAATATCGGATCCCACAAACTCAGCCGTCAACATCGCCCAGCTCGTCGTTGACGGCTCCTTCCGCGCCGCGCTCACCTCCTCCCTTGCGCGAGCGGTATTTCGAACACGATCTAATGATTTGGAACGGCCCTTCTCTGAGATTCTCAACCTGTCAATATCCTCGACTGCGGATCTGGTACAGGAGGAGCTACTTCATCTGGCATTGGCCGTCGCTTGCCTACACGCCTTCGTTCAGGCGAACTGGACAGGTCCTGATCTCAATATCCAACCCTTGCAGGTTTTGCTTTTCGACTTTGATGCCACACCTTCAATTACGGAAGAGTCCATTGCAGCAAAAGCTATTTCGGAACTAGCCTTTGGTGGGGAACCAGCGTACCACCTCGCGCAGGTGCCTGCTTTTCTAAGACTCGCTCAGCTGCTCTTGGGTCTGCCGTACAACCACGTTCAGACAGCACCATGGTGGAGACTCCGCGCCGCTATTGTCCATCAGCAGGTCTTGGACGAGCTAGTTGCCATCCCCGACGCGTTTCTCTCGTCCATCGATCCCCTGAAATCCACATTTGCCTCCCGTCCGGATATAGTGGGCCGTCTTTATTTAGAAATAGGGCTATTTGAGCATCACTTTTCTCAGGACAAATCGGCGGCGGAGTACTTTGTCAAAGCGGCGAGGGCAACGGGTCTGGAGTACGAGCTCACAGGGGCGCTCGGAAAAAGAACTAAATTCCAGGAGACACAACTTAGCCAACTTGTCCTCCTAGCTCAGAGTCGTCTCAATATTGACGACGATGAATTGAATAAAAAAGCTGAAACGGCACAAAATGCCAAAGAAGCACCTAAAATTAACGATGGCCCTGCCGCACGGAATACGAATGTTCCGGAGACATTGCCTCTCAACGACGATACTCTTCTTGAACAAACAGAATTTACGTCTTCTCTTCCCGCCGCGGAAGGCTCACGCCTTAACCACATTGATCCGTCTTCCCAGCCCCCTCTCCACCCTCTCGATCAATGCATCCTCCTCTCACTATGCCTCAACGTGCGGAATACCTCCCCTTTGCACGGTCTGACCACCGAGCAAATGGCACCTTACGTGTCGCGCGTAATATTATACCCTCGTAACTGGACAGTGCATACAATGGCCCTGTTACTACGATCACGTCTAGAATCATCGCGTACGCGTACGGTGGAACGTTCCACATTACAGCTTCAAGCGCTAATAGACCAAATGCCCACCGCCGACTCAACTCTCTCAGACCGTCTTCTCTATTTCCACTCCATTCCCTTACCAAGTAAGTGGGAGATGGAGAAGGAGCTCGCGATACGGTTCCTTAGTCTTGGTGTCGTAAAGTCCGCGCTGGAAATTTTTGAGACGCTGGAGATGTGGGAAGAGGTAGTCAAGTGCTATGGTGCCCTTGAGCGACCAGAGAAAGGAATCGCGATCGTGCGCGATTTGCTAGAAGGCCGAAAAGCAGAGGCGGAGGCAGTCCTCTCCCGTGGAAAAGCCACCTCCGTAAGGCGTAAACAGGTGCAAGACACCGCGCGCGAAGCAAAGCTTTGGTGCCTCCTGGGAGATCTCGAACCAGCCCACGCAGTTGAGCACTACGAGCGAGCATGGAAAGTCTCTGGCGAAACCTCCGGCCGCGCCATGCGCTCACTGGGTGGGTACTACTTTGCCCGAGCTAATTACCCCCAGGCAATATCCTGCCTCAAGCGCGCGGTCGCTATAAACCCGTTGTTGGCCCGGTCGTGGTTTATCCTCGGGTGTGCGTGCATGCGCGTGGAGGACTGGGAGGGGGGCAGGGATGCATTCAGTCGTTGTGTCGCGATTGACGATGAGGATGGGGAGAGCTGGAACAACCTCGCGAGCATGTATCTCCGCATGGGAAGCGACAAGAAGGAGGTAAAGGCTTTGATATCGGAAAGTAATCAGGTAAGCATGGTTGTCTGCTGCGTGTGTGTGTGGTTGAGAATCGATTCTGACTGATGTGCTTCTTCTGTGTAGAACGATGAGGACGAAGAGAAGAAGGAAGGCGATAGTGCGTCGACCTTAGCGTACACCAATGAGGTCGGCAAAGCAATCCCGTTTACAAACAAAATGCTTGCATTCCGTGCGTTGAAGCAAGGCTTGAGATTCAGCTACGACAACTGGCGCATGTGGTACAATTACATGATCGTGGCCATAGATGTCGGTGAACTTTCTGAGGCTGCCCGTGCCTTGGGTCGAGTGATCGAAGAGACGGCCGAAAAAGCAGGAGCTGCAGCTGTAGATGAAGACGTCCTCGAGCGGCTGGTAGATGCTGTTGCCCGGGCGCCAGCAGATCCCCAGCAAGCAGTAGAAAGTGGGGAAGCTGAATATGCTGTGAGAAACCCGAATGAGGGGCATGGGCTGTTAAGGAACGTCGAATCCCTATTCGAGCGGACAATCCTCCCGCGCGTCTCGAGCACTCGTATTTTCCGAGCCTATGCGCGCCTTCTAACCTGGCAAGGGCGCTGGGAGGATGCATTGAAAGCCTACCTGGACGGGTATAGGTGCAGCACAGCAGGGACGATGGAAAAGGGGGAGACGGACGTGATTCGGTGGCAGGAAGCGGTCAATGAAGTTGAGGAAATCGTGGATATGTTGACAAACTTTGGGCCGCGAGTGGAAGGGTACAAGTGGAGATTGCAAGGACGCAGCATCGTGCGGACATTCATCGGTCGCACGAGGGATTTCGAAGACGAGCCGGAGTGGGAGCGCTTGATGAGACTGCAAGAGGAATTGCGTAAGGAGGAGTGAAGATTGAAGCTAGAGATTTGGGTTTGTGTGAGTTGAGATTATTGGGCTGATGCTGTTGTATTGGTACTGTTGCATATTCAATTGCTGCTTATCCCCCGCGGCTTTAACTCTCCCCCTGCGTTCATTATGGTTTATCTTCGGCAGTGACTAAGTTTGGAAGAGGGGTCTGTATGTCATCATGCTGTGTGAAAAAATATGAAGAGAAGAGAGGAGAGGCGTGATCACCAAAGCAGATTAAAATAATACTAATAGAGAAATCGAAAATAGTAGAACTACACGTGGGCGTGGCGAAAGCGATTATGAGGCGTGAACAAAAGATGGAATAGAGAGATCAAGAAATTTTGTGTAGGCTGATGTGACGCGAGAAATGAACGATATATAAAAATACATGCATACAAGAGGATGGTGATGATGATGGATAGGGGAGATGCTAATGATGGAAGAAATGAACGAAGAGACCGTGATGATGCATAAGCAATGTCCTGGGATAGACGTAGCAAGTGTATATGGGTGCGTGTGTGCGCATATAATAAGTTCGCAGAATGAATGTGCATCCAAGATGCAAGTTACCAGCCCAACGCGGAGGCCATGCGATTTAGTGTCAGGGACGTTAGGATTTCGGTAACGATTGCCAGACCAGCGTGCTTGATGACCAGGCGGGCGTGGTGCTCTGCTCCAGGGGGACTGACTTCCCAGGTGGCGAGTTGTGTGCGGCCGTCGAAAAGCTGCGGGGAATTGATAAACACCGGGAAAATAAGCAAGGGAGGAGAGTATGCGTACCTCCATCCTGTACGCGTTCGGAAATCGCCACTTGTAATCTGACCTGCCATTCTGCCCCCGGAAGTATCTTGACCTACAATGATCCTATGAGTTAGCGAGCGCGCATGTGAGCGGAAGAGAGGGAACGTACGTGCTGTTATCCCGCCTTTGGATCCTCAGCCAGCTCATGTGGATAGTTTGTCTGTTATTGCCGTATGCGTATGTGCCCTGGCCGTTGTCAGGACCAAAGTATAAGTACGCGTTGTCGGGGCCCATGATACTTGGATGTTGTTGAGACCAGGCAGCTTCTCGTGTGATGCGGATGACCATGTTTGGAGAAACATTTGCCTAGATCGCGTGGTCAGTATCGATGCGGATGAAGGAGCACGAGAGCAAAGCACCTCTCCTCTGTCATCCATAGGCGGCGTTAGATAATGAACGCGTAGAATAGCAACAGTAACTCACATCGTGAACGCAGCTCTCCCCTCGAGATCTTCATACCGATGCCTGAACGGGTCGTCGCCGAACTGGAGGAGAACATATGATTGGGACGCAGACATGAGTGCAGTGCAGTGGTGACAGTGGGGTTGATAGCAGTGATAGAGAGGTGGTTTCGTCAAAGCTGTAGAGGGCCCGTAGAAAAAGGAGTAGCAGGCGTCAAGTGACGGGGTCGAATGTGATAAGCCGGGGTTCAGATATCAATAGCAACTTTGCATCGACTTTTAGTAGCTCGCGCATCAAGGCAAGCCCTGGCAAGCCAATCCGCTGCTTTTCGCAAACTGGGTCAGACAAGGAAGCCGGGAACGGGGATCGCACAGCCACTGCACCCGCCACGTGTCTTTTGCAATCGAGATTGACCGGCAGCGTGGGTGTCGCGTGCTCCGACCACGTGGCCACTTTTCATCCCGGTAATCTTGCGATCGATCTTAGATCTGGGCTACAGTCAGGATTCTGGCAATCACCGCTTGGGGAAAGCTCACCAGCGCTAATCTAGCTGCTTCCTCTCTCTGCATGCTCCCTCGCCCGTATGATATCCACGCAGCCGATGATTTCCTCTTCGCTTTCAGCTCCTGACCTATGTTGCTTTCTTTCCTGCTTCGAGCCTCTCCTTCCATCCTTCTTGCCAGACCATGCATCTCCCTGATCCCCGGCGTTGGGTCAGCACAGAAGCATCCTGTAATTTTCTTTAATCTTACCTACCAGCGCGCGAAAACCTTCTGCATAAACCGTCTTACCAGTACGCACGCTCCCGTATTACCAGCCTCCCATCCTCCATCGTCCCATGAACTCTAGATTCACGTTTGCTATGGGAAGATTGCAAACGAGGCTAGGCGAGGCTGCTCGGCGAGCAAAGTGGAGAGTCTAAGATCAAGCGCTTTCCTCCCAGCTATTGGTAGATTTGTAATAGTCCTTATCGCTCATTCATATCGAGTGTCCGAACTATAATCGTATATGGGCGTTTGCGTATTCGATGGGGTCATCGTTCACTTGGGCGTTTCAACTTCCAATCCCAGCAAGTAACTTCACGAGCCCGAATCAAAACGTGTGTTGGTGTGTGATACAAATTTCCCTCGAAGGTGCTACCCCTTGAGTACTATGGATCTTCCTGGTGTAATGTTGCGTCGACCACGGATGATTGTCCATGCAACGAGGACAGAATGAAAAGATGACGAGTAATAGCCTATTAGCGAAGTAGACGACGTAACAAGACTGAGGATTGAGTATTCATATCTCTCCAAGGAGTGAACGCGGGATTTCCAAGAGATTAGTGGCGAGGTTTCAAAGAAATTAATGGCGAGATTTCGAAGAGGTGAATGGTAAGATTCAAAGAGCGCAAAAGCAAAGTGAGCGAATTGAATGTCACGATTCAGCGCGATTCAACTACAGCTCAGAAAGAAATCAGCGGAGCTAATGTACGAAAACGGAAAGAAAGAAACAGACAGGAAGTTTCATCCAAGATTAGGAGTTAGACGGCTCACCCAAGATTGATGACGACTCCCAGCTGAGATTAAGTTGCTACTTCCCAAGCATTCCTTGTGTTTGTTCTTTGCGTCCGGTGTTCTGCTTCTCGTGGTCTGTGTTAGCCGGTCGATACACCTACTCAGAGTCTAAAATCAGATTGCCTTGCTTCCTGTTTCTAATTTCGGAACCTCGGGCCTTCTGTAGTTGTAGAGTTCTTCGGTCGTTATCCGAATTGAAAAAGGTCAGTCGTTATCCAATTAAGAGTTCTTCTGTTGTTATACAATCCAATTTTAGGACTACATCCTTCCAGCGTCGGAGTACAGAGTTCGGTGGTTCTTCAAGCTGTGCGTTCGTTCGCTCCCCGAATGAACTTGCACTGGACTCTCGACCCTTCACATTTACATGCGAATCAGAATATTGTTGAACTCCAATTCGAGAATTCGGCCCTCTCACCAAATACGTTGGCGGATTCAGACCCAGCACCTCGCCTTATGTTAAGGTGCATGTATAACGCGTGTTTAAGCATTCCGGAGCCGTAGCGCGGATAGACCGGTTAGTAGTGAAAGTGAATGACCATGTCGTCCAGATTAGAGATTCAGTAGTGAGTAGGGTGCAGCTATAAAGAAAGTACTCTAGTGAATAACATGTCGAATTCGAATCGCGTTTTGCTCGCAGGAAATTGAAACTCGTCTGGCGAACTTCAGGTGAAAAGTGGTGTAGGTATGCATAACATATGCCGAATAGAAGAGGGAGAAGACTTACTTATTATATCCGGGTGATATGATCGAAAAGCCTCCGCAGGGTACAGGCTAGATTTTGTCGCTTGGTTTGGTTACTGCTAGTCCCTGGAAATCTTTAGTGCTCCCTAGTCGTCGTTACTGATCCCTGAGCTACATAGACCCTACACCACGCACTAAAACATACGGCAGACGATGCAAGATCTAGCTCGACCATCACAACAATCAGATTGAGAGTGAAAGATTAAGTTGATGACATACCGGATACAATAGCACCAGCGTCAAAAACGAGCAAATAGATAGTAAGAAGTCTCGGATGAACAAAGGCGACAAACCCGAGAATGCGGGGCCATCTAGACTTGCGGATTAATAATTTGTGGGGTAGGGGATTTAGGACAATGAGGTTTCGAGTTGATATTCGGGGTAAGAGTGGACTGAGATAGATATCCAACTACACGTTGATGCCTCCGAAGGGGTCCAAGCTAGTTACCGTTAATGGATTAACGGTCGGAGTAAATAATGAAACACTATGAGGGTAAGGGGGGTAATGGCATTGATGAGAACTAAGAGCGGCGTAGGGGGAGGATTTTGTTTTAAGTTTGGATACTAAGCGGGAGGAACTTAAGTTGATTATCGGGAACACTGCAAGTAAAATCGTCATTTTTTAATTTATCCCAAGGTAAATTGGAAAGCACCTGCTAATATTCGACGGTTGGTGGGTAGGAGGTCGTACATCCGATACGCTTGTCCATAGGCCGTTCAAACGAAGGAAAATTGTTAAGAACCTAGGGTATAAAAGAAATTAGGAAGTAAAACAGCTTACCTGCGCACATAGCAGATACCACTGTAAGGTACCACAGAGGTATTCAAGTTAGTCACCGTTAATGATCGGAGTAATTAACTGCTGCGAATCAAGGAACATGGGCTGTTGAGAACTTAAGAAAGTATGGGAACAAACGAAATGAAGAACATATACCGGTCGAACATACTTTAAATCCGAGGGGTCGATTTCTAGGTTAGTAATCGGGAAGAAAAGGTGTTCCTGGGAAACATAATAGACTTATGAGATCGAACCTCTTAAACCGTAGATTGACGTCATGAATAAAATAGTTAAGCTGTCAGAAGAGAACTGGGTAGATCAATAAAAGCAGAGAGGGCGTGGAAGCGACCGAACTCGCTTCACGTGTAGGGTTTTCACCAACTCTGTCAAGCTAGAAATTTTACCGTTAATGTGCCTACGAAAAACACGGAAAGATCCTGTACGAAACATGATATCAGACCGTGCCACGTTTGAACAACACTGTTGGTGGCGGTTAACATAATCTCAAGTAAAAAAAAATGGCGAAAAAGGGACGAACAGAGTGATTGAAAAAACGCGTGAACTAGCACCTATTGCGTCAGGCCCAGGGTATTCATCCAGTCACCGCATACCATCAAGTGAGGTGGGTCTGCTTGATTATCGTCTACTTTAGTCACCAGTTCCTGTAACCGGTGATTATACCACCACGATAAAAGGTAAAATGGCAGCGGCTTGCGGATGTGGTAGTTAGTTGTTTTATGGGTATCTTGAGGAGTTGAAGGATTATGCGCATGTGCAAAAGACAGATTAGCAAGAGGAGTGGGGAAATGGAAGTATTAGGCATGACGTAAAAATAAAATAAACATTAGCACGGAGAGAATAGCAAAATTGAAATGAGGAGATAATAATAAATTAAGTATCTGAGTACTACAAAATAGCAATTGAAGCAGGAAGGTATGAGATGGGAGCTGGAAAAGAGAGCAAGACAGTTGGTTAGTACAGAGTTTGGGAAGAGCGGATAGGAGAGGAAAGAAGATAGACAAAACAGTGGCTATGAAAACGAAACCATAGATAAATCCGTTATACGAAAAAAGCTGAATAGGAAAGGAATACGTGGGGAAGAAAGAAGATACGCCACAAACATGGCTAACTGACGACGAGCAAGAAGGTTATCTGTTAGGTGGGATCAAGTATGAGGGGAATGGAAGTCGGTATAAAGATAGATAGATATCTCAAAATGCCACGTGGACGGAGGATTGAAAGGAGAGAGGATGAATAAATAGCCGGACGGGTAGATGGATAGTTGGGATACAGAACAGGTAACTATCAGCGTGGATTCAAGGATTCGGAAGCGTAAAGCCTGGAAAATGGAGGCTGCGGAACACAAATAGCCACGCGAGAAGGATATCAATGGGGAAGATAGAAATGCAAGGAGTTCGAAATAGGAGAAGGATATAGACGGAAGAAAGAACCCGATGTGGAAGTGGGATTGGAACTCACGTTCGACCAATACAGAAATACACCTAAAGTGGGAGGGCGAACCATAGTATTTGCTATGTGGGATGGTTAGTCGTATACTAGAAGAACGGGAATCGGAGGGTTAAGATGAATAGAAGGTGAGTGGAAGGAGGTGCATAAGACGTACCATGCACGATACCTTCGAAAGCGCCACCAACGCTATCAGCATACCGTCCACCACGAAATGTGTTCACACTCACCATAAAACAGTGTCCACACAAGTACGAACGTGAACGCATTATCCTGCCCA
Organism: Crucibulum laeve; assembly: GCA_004379715.1. Lineage (NCBI taxonomy): Eukaryota > Fungi > Basidiomycota > Agaricomycetes > Agaricales > Nidulariaceae > Crucibulum > Crucibulum laeve. Next base: position 2,497,383 of record ML213591.1, read on the forward strand.
GGATTCACGAGCTCCCAAACACCCCCTTGCAAGTACTTCCCTAAACTCGCGCCCTTGCAATTGATACTATGTATACACCCCGCTGTAAAGAGCGTGCTCGCCAGGAAGAGCGCGAAGCCAGGAAGGTTCTCGAGTCCCAGTATGCCGGCTGCTGCACCAGCAAAGCAGGATGAGAGGAACTTGACGGTATGCAGGGAGGTGTTGGCGAGGACGTTGGGCGGGTAGATGAGCTGGGCTGCGTCTGCCGGAGAAGGTGCGGCCGGGGAGGATGTTGCCATGGCTTTGAGGCGTTTTGGAGGATGTGGAACGATGATGTGGAGGAGAGGAGGCTGCTCGTCGTTGGTGATGGCGTGGACGCGCACAACAAGACGTGGACGACAATGTTAATTTCCGGGGGTGTTACCAAATAGGGTATATAAATCTGGAGATGTCAGCAGTTCACTTGAGGCGTGTGAACTTTTCAATGAGGTCGCGTCAACGCGTTCGGCCTCTTTGCAGTTGTTGCTTTCCCTCATCCTGCAGCTCTGAAGTCAGGAGCAGGTACTCTCACTCAATTATAAACTCTGTATTCGAATGATCTGGTTCTTTCTTACTACTCTGAACTCTGAACATGTTGCAACAACTTAAACAGAGTTTGGCTCGACGCGCAGCCTTGCCTCTTGAGCGTTGCAAAACTAAGGCTTTTGGCTCTCATCTCTCAGCCGGAGCATTGGATGAAATAAGCATGGTTGAAAAGGTGCCGTCAAAGAATATAATATTCAAGTCTAGATTAAGGTGTTCTAATAACTACAGAATTAGTAGATTAGATAACTAACACCTTAACCTCCTCGTTCATAACGCCCATTTGCAAGACGCTCCAGCGCCCACCCCATCACAGAACCCCGGACTCGTGCCCTGAGATATCCCGGGTACCTCGCACATCCATAATTATCATAAGCACTTATCCCCAAATATTCTAGTCATCTACCCAACATCTACAATTGAAATATCCTATCATATCCACCTTGACCTGATCTCGAGGCTTGTACCCATTTAAACACCAATGACAGAATCAGTCAAACACTCCCGCGGTACAAACTCGGGTAAATTTGTATATGGCAATGCATATACACGGTCCCATCGAACCAAAACTGTACAAGGTCACAGCGAACCTAGAACATGCGGTAAAAAATATATAAATACTTGTGAATCTATTAATCACAAAACGCCTCAGGGCATGACGGATTCTTTCAAATATCATCACCAAAGATCAGGAATGGCCCCAACTTTGTCCCAAGGTCCTGGAACCTCGGATGAGTCAACATCCTGATTTCAGCGGCGTTTATAAGTAGCGCCTACTTCCATTCATGGTAGTATAGTGGTGTCGGCATATGTGTCTCTTATTTGTTTTTTTGATACCCCTGTGGGAGATGTGTTGTAGAGTGAATTGGGAGCGTGGAGAATGGGGCAAATAAATCATGATGACTACAACCCGGCTTGAGCTTAGCGGTGAGCTGAAATGTAAGGTTAAGTCATGAGGATACCAATCCCAGGATCTTCTTGCTCGCAACGAACACTGACCCGGTATATCTGATAAGTTCAGGACAAGGATCTAAGCGATTTGAAAAACGTACTATTATTTTCATATTCGCTCTTCCTTTGTTCTTCCTATTGGAAATCAATACCCAGGCTCTCCATTACTTGCGGTCCTCCTTCAGATATTCAATATGTCCAAAAGTCACATGTGATTTTTATTTTTTCCACTTGAACCGGAATGACCTTCAGGAAAAGAGATAATTTCCTTCCCACACCCCATGACGGAGCACTGAATGCTGACCATCCAGAGCTTCATCTCTTCATAATCATATGTACCCCCGAAATCGTTTAGGTACATCACTGGAGATTCTCTACCCAATCCACTGGAAGATCATAAGATAATACCAAACAATAAAACAATCCGACTCGTGATAAACGGCAAACCACAAATGCGTGTGCTAATATAACCGTTGCTGCTCAGGTGGTTTTGCACCATGCATAGTTATGGTCCGAGGTTATGGGTACCGAGAAATAAAAATACTTAAGAAAGGAAATGTGCGTCCTCTCTAGACTCTGTCGCGTAGTTTACTTACTTTCATGCATGATAATATCAGTAATCTTCTCACGAAGTTGCAAGGTTATGCACCTTTAAATCATCAATACTTGCAGCATACAAATTGAGGATTGGCTGCAGGGATCTAATGACTATCCACAGAAGATAAAAAAGAAGTCATGGCCATTGCCGAGGCCTACTCCTCATGGTGATCAAATACACAGAATACACGAACTCGCGGTCATCGCATCCCATTGATTCGATAGCCTATTAGCAAGGTCACAAACAGTAAACGGGGGTATTTCACTCTCCAGCAACGAAACCACACGACCCGTGAATATCTTCTTCAATCTCTGGGTCCGGACGGAAGAAGTATTGCCATCCGGCTTACCACTAATTTGCAAGCAAATTTGCCTCCGAGTCCCCCGAGTCCAAGCTGTGCACACAAGGTGCAGACAAAGAAAGTAGCGTATCCAGTGAGAGAGTTCGAGCGGTAGCACCCTTCCTTTTCGGCGCACGAAACTCCACCTGCTCGGAGAAAATAGTGCCGGCGAATTGAATTAGTGGATGAAGTTGGAGATAAAATACCGATTTAAAACAGGCAATTCAAAGGCCTGATGTGCTAATTTCGTACTACAAAACCCCATATGTCTCTGAGCATCTTCGGTTGTTGAGCCTCGGCGAATGATTGAATCGTTCTTCCTCAGATACTAGGGATTTAAAAAAATCATCGGTAGAAATAAAATGTTTATAATGAGTTGAAGGAGTTTCGTTGAAGTTTCAAAGATGTTCTAAAAATAACTATGGTATGTCAAGATTAGATAGCTAGTGGCGTTGCACCTTTCCCCACAGTTAAATCCAAAGTGAACCAGTAAGATGCTTCAAAGTACCTAGCAGTGTACATCTTAATCCAGTCTAGAGTATATATATTGCATGCAGCAAGTAACCCGCAGAGCCTTACACTAGATAACTATGGTAAAAAAAAAAGGAAAGAAATGGTAAGAGTACATTCTGGGTTTCATTATCCTTCCTCTACCTCTCTAGTATGCACCCACTCTCTCCAACCTCGAAAAGCTCCCGTTTCGTCTCAAGAGTTCGCTACAGCCGCCTCCACCTCTCCTTCTACCCCCACCACGCCCTTCAGCACCGCATACTCCGCATTAATAATACTACTCGTCGCCGCCCCAATCGACACATTATTCGCCAACACCACAAACTTGATATCCAGCACCTGACACTGCCTGACTCTCCCCACTGACACGCCCGCGCCGTCCTGATAATACCTATCCAGCCTCGGCTGCGGCCGATCTGGCTCCTCATGCACCGTAATCGCATGGCGCGGTGCAGAGGGGCATCCGAGCGTCTGCGCATCGGGCGTGTACGAAGCGAGTGCCTCGCGGACCTGCTGTGGGCTGGGAGGCGGGCGGTGCGCGAAGCGTAGGGACACGCACTCGGTGTGTCCGTCTATGACCGGAACGCGATTACACGATGCGCTGACGCGGAGGGGGTGCCGGGCGTGCATGTCGAAGGACTTGATTCCGTCGTCGCCTTCGGTGACGCCGCCGAGGATCTTGAGTGTCTCCCACTCTATCTTTTCCTCTTCGCCGCTGATGTACGGGACGACGTTGTCCATGATGTCGAGGCTTGAGATGCCTGGGTAGCCTGCGCCGGAGATGGCTTGCATCGTCGTGACGAGCAGAAGCTCGATGGGCCCAAAGGCTTTTTCGAGTGCGGCGAGGGGGATGACGTAGCCGGTCGTGGAGCAGTTGGCGTTGGTTACGATGAAGCCTTTCTTGAGAGGCGGGGAGTGCAGGGATTGTTGTTGGGGGATGATGGAGAGGTGGGAAGGGTTAACAAGTGGGACGATGAGTGGGACGTGGGGGTCGCGACGGTAGTTCTTTGCGTTGGAGAAGACGGCGAGGTCTGCAGAGCGGAATTCTGACTCTGAAAAGAGTTAAACAATCGAGTCAGATCACTTTATCCATGCAAAAGCATTTGCAAGACGAATAACGCACCGATATCCCCCGCCGCATCGGCGTCCAAACCGCTAAACACAATCTTACAGTCCTCGAATTCACTCGCCTTGCACTCCTTCACTATCATGTCGCCGACGCCGTTCGGGGTCCTCACAGTCTGCTTCCAATTGACCGCGTCCTTGTACTTCTTCCCTGCGCTCCGTGGACTCGCTCCAAGCGCATGGAGGACAAACCATGGGTGCTGGCTCAGCAGCACGATGAATCGTTGACCGACGGTGCCCGTAGCACCGAGCACGCCAACTTTGATGCGCCCTCCGGATTGCATGATGCTGGTCAGTGGGTATTTCGAGAGATGGGTTCTGGAGAGAGGGGGGTTAGGATCGGGGGTCGTGGGTACGGAGGAGGGGGAAAGAAAGGTGCTAAGGTGCGGGGAGGTATTGATGGAGGAGGGGGCGGAGGGAGAGGACCGCGAGGGAGGCTTGGATGCCATCCCGATGATGGGTGAGGGGACTTACCCGTTCGTTGAGGAAGAAGAGTTTGAAAGTCGCTAGTGGTAATTAAGACCACGTGATTACTCGGTATTAGTAGTGCAAGAAACTGCTACTCTTGAGTCGGCCGATAGATTTGACTATCGATGGATGGATGGATGGATGAGAAGGGAAGAAGGGACAGAGAAAGTAGGGAACCGGGAGAGATGTATTCCTTAGCTTTTATACGGAGGCAAAGTGGTGAGTCACGCTGAAAATCATCGGATTTATTTGGTTGTTGGAGATCATCGGGGTGCGTTCGAATTCGAGCCTTCCAATAATATGTTCGTCATTGGCATTGTCAGACAGTTGTTCATTGAGACACACTGGACACCACTGCTCTGTGGATAGATGCTCTTTGTACGCGGTGAGCGAGCACTCATGTAGATGCGGTGGGGTAGCGCTTGACACGGAACAGACTACTCGGCGATGACGTCCATGAATTCAATTCATTTGATTGCATCTCGGTTGTCTTTCGATCATGAATAGAAGAAAAATGAAGTAAAACATTGCTCCTGCTCTCCGGTGCTCTAAAGAATCCTTGATGGGAGCAAAAGTTAATTTCAGTACGATAAGATAACGATTTGACTTCACTTTGTCACGTGCTATATCGCATCTTAACTCGCTAGTGTTTTCTCCCACATCGTCCTCACCTCTTCCAACGATGACATGTCCTCCCTGCGATTAAACACGGTCTATGACCTCGCCTCCCTTCGGCTCCACCCCGATGGTACCCGCGTACGCCAGTCAACAGCGGCCAACCTCCAGCCGCGCGCGGTGACGGGGACAGTGCGCGACTCGAGGGGGAATTGGATTGCCCGTGATGCCGGGGGTAAGGTAGCGGTGCCGACGACGATGGTGACTAGGGGTAGCGTGAAGAAGGATCGAAGGGAGGTGGTGGAAGTCGAGAGTGGTTTGGAGGAGTTACAGGATGCAGTTAGTGGGAAGGAGAGGAGGAAAGAGAAAAGGAAGGCCGCGGAAGACGATCCACAAGAGGAAAGGGAGGTCGAAGGACGAGGCAAGAGAAAGAAGAAAAAGAAGATCGACATTCGGCCTGCGAAGAGGCAAAAGTTTCTGCAAGATTTTAGTTTTCTGGAGCCGGAGCAGGGTATTCAAGGTCCCTCTCAGGCTGATCTGCAAACTCGTGATTCCGCTATCGAGGGGGCTCAAACTAGTCCACCATCCATTCTACCATCGGACTCTCATGTTCCAGCACAAACCCCCAACCCGCCTCCCACCCACTCGCCGCTTCCTTCCTCTCTTCGGCACTCTGCCCAGATCCACATTCACCCTCTGCCAGCCCTACCTCTGCCTCGGCTCTTAGCTTCCCAGGCCGAAGCTGGTCCTTCCCAAACGCTGCCACTCCCATCATCTGTACGTCTCCCTCCTTTTATCCTCTTCAAAACTTCTTATTAATCTATTTATTCAAAAGGACCTCCTAAAATGCATACATCACTTTGCAGCACAATATTATACCGAGCACGGGCAACTCTTGAACGAATCGCAGGAGTATCGAAGGAGGAGGAAGGAGCGGAGGGAGATGAAGAGGGCGTTAGCGGAGAAGGAGGGATCCGCAGCTGGATCACGAGCGGGCTCGCAGGCTGCTTTGGGGTCAAGCGCGGGGTCGAGAGCCCCGACTAGGCGACGTGGTGCTACAGACGACTGGGATAGTGAAGATGACGAAGAACGGGAAAGAGACGGCGCAGACAACGATGAAGAGGACGAAGAAGATCAAGGAGAAGTAGAGGGACGAGAAAGAGAGAAGACGGCTCCAACTAAATCCCATCGAAAGAAACGCCAACATCACAGGGACATGTACAAGACGTTGGATGGGAGTGCGCTAATGGTTATTGGTGAATTTCCTTCGTTGTTTTCGCTGGACGCTATTCTTGCATCTCTCACTTTTCTCTCCCATTTTCTTGTTCTCCTATGCTGACGCCCTTTCTTCTGCTACAGGTATGCTGCTCCAAGAACACGTCGCCCGCGCACTCGAGCCGCGTATCCCGCCTGGGTGGGAAGAGGAGATGAGGCAATGTATGGAGGGTCCGGGATGGAGTGATGATGAGACGACGCCAAGCGGGGCGGGTGAGGAAAACGAGGATGATGGATTACTCGACGAGGTTGAAGAGGAAGTCGCGGTGATTGAAGGAGAAGGCGAGTGCGGTGAGGCAGGGGATGCTGGGGAAGGGGCGTTCCTTCATGATGGATCGAGCAATGTAGGTCTTGCCGAAGAAGATGGCGACGGCGAAGAGGAAGAGGATGAAATACAACAGACTCTCCTCCCCACCCACTCATTCCCGAGTGAGCCTGATATCGCGGTGCAATACGAGGATGAAGATAGTGAAGACATCGACGATACCGAAGATGAGGATGAAGAGGACGACGAGGACGAGGAAGATCAACTTGAGCAGACTCAGGATGAACTTGAGCGAAGTGACGCTTCAGAGGACGAAGACTTCTAGCTCTTCGCGGCTCTTAGTTCTCTTCACCTCGTCGTATGTCCCATTCTCTATACCTTTCTTCACCTTGGGATGATATGCTGACACAGCTTTTACAGAAGAGCCTTTACGGCATTATATAATTGTCTATACTGTGATCTGGCCCACCACCCAGAAGTGTTGTGGGCGGGCAGCGTGAATATCGAGATCCACCCCATCTGGCTTCGCCGCTAAAGCTACCTGTCGCCTCTGAACCTCAGCGTATCTGGATGCATAGGCAGTATCATCGGGAAGCAAGATACGGCCGCATGAACTACCGCTCCAGGAGGCTGGGATTGTACATATTGAGAGCGGCGTAATCTATGATAGGGCGGGCGATGTATATGCTTTGGTATGTCGGACCATCCCCCTCCCACACAGCTGGATGTGACTGATTCGTTTTGAATGTTTAGGACTCTGTAGCCACTGCGACCTATGAATCGATGGATGACCTCTGAAGGGACTGCAGTGTGCAGGGTGATGCACCACTGATAGTGCCTAACCCGTAGCGGACCCTGCCGGATGACAGCTGCAACTTGGGAGCTCCTATCCTACCTATCATTGCAGCTTCTGTTGAACAGTTGAACAAAAGTAGACTACGAAAATAATTATTAAATCTTAGTGCGTTCTTCAAAGTCATTGAGAACTGGAAGCTACTTCTCCCCGTTAGCGATGTCAATAAACAGTCATTCTCCCTTACTGAAGACACTCATATCACCGTACGTTATTTGCCGTATTTCAATGATCTTGTCTTCATCATATGATAGACGAATTTAACAATCAGAATATTCAACGCTGGAAGTTAATTATAGACGCGTTCACGTCCTGTCACTCCACGTGCCCAGGACAGACGTGACTCTGCCGCTTTCGCTAACGATTCGGCTCTGCCAACAAATTGCCAGTGTTTCAACCACCGCCGTCATCGACCGACGACCTTGTCTCGATTTTCAAACTCCCTGAAGATCCCTCCAGGGCTTAGGATTTTGGTAAATCTGGAATTTCCCAAAGGTATGCTTATAAAGAATTATCAAATCGTCTAATTATATTATTTCTAACACTGGACCCATTTAGTAAATGAAGGTTGAAGCCGCACTGCGCAGCCCGTCTATTCCACCAATCAGCGATATGCGGACAAGAGACCCAGACTCTATGACACTCGAAAGAGAACCTGAGGCGCCATCTAACAGCAAGAGGAAGCACACGGAAGATGACGAGTCGGACAGTGTACCTTCGAAGAGGACTAAGACCGAGTACAAGAAACACCCGAGATTCTGGGCCCCTGATGGTAAGCTCCTCATCCAATATGGAGAAACGAGAATGAAACTACATCAGAGTCGCCTCGCCTCACAGTCGCCATGGATGGAAAGGCTGTTTAAACGGAGAGCCTGTGGGCCTTCGGAGGAAGACGAAGAAGACAAATTTATGGATTCAGTCTTGGAGACTGTCGAGGTGGTAGATGGGGTGGACATGTATACGGTCACTTCAGACGACGGGGAAAATCTAGCGTCCCTCCTTGATGCAATGGAAGATGGAATGTAAGTACCTCCCACCAGTTCACCGTCATAGCTCACTAAATTTTCCCGCAGTGGCTTCTATTACAGTACCCCCTCCTTCCCAAAAGTCGCTTCCATATACCGCGCAAGCTGTAGCTTTGGATTTCCGAAATTCTTGGAGTTCTCGCAGCGGTTTATTAAGGGATGCTTTCCTCAACGGGTGCACAAAATCACTACGAAGCCCATCCCACATGCAGCATGTGCTGTCAGTCTTGGTCGTCAGCGGGGCCTTCATGGAGTGTTGAAACGGACCTTTTACGAGCTCGCACGGTCACCCGATCTTTGCTCTACGAACACCACTGGAGATGATCAGCAATCTAACTACGAAGATGAAAGTGACGACAGCGACGAAGACTACAACGGCTCGGATAGCAACTCGGATAGCGACTCAGAGAGCGACGAAGACAACGACTCGGATAGCGACGAAGGCAGCGATGAAGACAGCGACTCAGATAGCGATGAAGACAGTGACTCAGATAGCGACGAAGACAGCGACTCAGATAGCGATGAAGACAGCGACAAAGACAACAACAGCAATAGCGACGAAGACAAAGACAGCAACAGCGTCGAAGACAACGACAACGACAGCCGTGACAAAGACAATGACAAAGAACAAACATTCTCTATTCATATGGTTAGCACAAACGATCTTGTTCGGTTGCTCAATGCACAAAAGCATCTCACTGCAGCTTGGCATGCTGGCCTCGCTGTAGGATTAGAGGAATGTCAATCCGAAGCATGTAAGGCCGATAAGGTGTCATTTGACTCTATTGTCCATGAGCAAAATATCACCTCGGAGTTCGCCCTTGATCCTATCTGTGGCTTTCAGAAAATCATGGATATCGACTTTTCCAAGAATGGTTTCTGTGACGAGTGTATTGCTACCGTGAAGAAGAGCATGAAGAAGCAGAAGGAGCTTATTTGGAGTAACATGGATCATTGGTTCGCTCTTGACAAGTAGTTTATATATAGTGTTCTGCTCTCTGGTACAGTTTTGGGGCAGCATAGATTATACTTTGTATGCTCTGTTCAAGTCTCTTTTATGGTGTCAAGTCGTGTTTACTGTATATAATTTTATAATGAATAGGTGATGGAGCTTCTAATTCTGTTAATGTATCCAAGTGTATCCCTTGCACGAAGTCGTTTTCGCTCACGATCCAGGAAGTAACGAAACAATGGGCAAAGTTATAAGCTTGGGAGAAGAATGCAAGTGAATCGCGACTCTCTTCGGAAGGAAAGTTCCACATGTAAATTGTAACGCATCAATGCCTCTCGGGTTCCATTAACGGAGTATGTAAACAGGGAGTATTCTACAAGGCATAAGCAATAGATGAACTCTACTGGATCGCAGACACGCTCTACACTCGATTGTAATAATAACAGATTATGTTATTGCCCCGAATACTGGAACGCAAGGAATATCATCAGTTGGATGTTTATCGACATGAAATCGAACAAAACTCACAGATGAGCCCTGCCGAAGCTCTGAAGGTTCTTCTCAGCCTTCCAGCGACACGCGCGTAGAAGGTTACTCCTCCACCTAATCTACCGAGCGCGAGTCAATCCTTCGTGATCCTGGTCCATTACGGTTCGGAATACCTCGTCCACCAGTACCAGGAGCAATGTGCCGTCCACCTGTGCCAGGGGGGATACCCCGCCCACCAGTACCAGGAGCAACGCGTTCAGGAATACCCCGTCCACCAGTGCCAGGAGCGATGGGTCGTGAAGGAATACCTCGTCCACCAGTGCCTGGAGCGATTCGTCCGGGTGTAGTGGGTCCACGGGCGTACAAATCCGAGTCGTCTATCCAGCGCGTTTCAATCCTTCGTGATCCTGGTCCATTACGGTTCGGAATACCTCGTCCACCAGTACCAGGAGCAATGTGCCGTCCACCTGTGCCAGGGGGGATACCCCGCCCACCAGTACCAGGAGCAACGCGTTCAGGAATACCCCGTCCACCAGTGCCTGGAGCGATGGGTCGTGAAGGAATACCTCGTCCACCAGTGCCTGGAGCGATTCGTCCGGGTGTGGTGGGTCCACGGGCGTATAAGTCGGAGTCGTCCATCCAGCGCGTTTCAATCCTTCTTGATCCTGGTCCATTCCGGTTCGGGATACCTCGTCCACCAGTACCAGGAGCAATGTGCCGTCCACCTGTGCCAGGGGGGATACCCCGCCCACCAGTACCAGGAGCAACGCGCTCAGGAATACCCCGTCCGCCCGTGCCAGGAGCAATGGGTCGTGAAGGAATACCTCGTCCACCAGTGCCTGGAGCGATTCGTCCGGGTGTGGTGGGTCCACGGACATACAGGTCAGAGTCATCAAATGAGCGAGTGAAGAATTCATCATCGTCGAAGCCACGAAGCTCGAGGCCAACGCTCCTGCGCAAGAATGAATTGTCCTCGAAACCATCATAATCGCGTTCCTACACAAGAGGCAGCTCGAATTAGAATGGAAAAGAGATGTTAAATGCATATACACGTACCGCGAGCTCTAAGCCGCCGTTCCCGCCTACAGGGAATGCGATGGAGGAATCTATCATGAAGGTAGCAAGAGCAGCAAGAGCGAGGAATTTGGCGTGCATGATGGCGAAGCGGGTCGTGAAGAGGACTGAAAACGGCGATGTGACGTGAAAGAAAAGGGAATGTCTGTGCACTGCACGAAGGATAAGAGAGGGTGAAAGAGACCAGCTCGATGAAGAACGCAGCCTTCCCCAGTCTGGTCTTTATAGCTTTGCTTTGCAGTGTCGCCACTTCGGAAATCTTGCTGATGATCAAGTTCGGCAATCGGGATCTAACAATCTGGCCAAAGTTCTCCAAGGTTGCGAGTTTGAGAACTACGCATTGATCCCTATTTTTTCGGTTGATGTGCTGTGTTTCAAGACCATATATGAAGCCGCATTGTATTTCCCACTTTGCCTGGAAGATATATCTGCTAAAATCTGACATACGTTTAGTATATGACACTGGAAGAGCCCCAGCCCTCCATGACGTATTGGTATCCCGTTATCAGGGCATATCGAGATTTGATTGAAGGTATTCGAGGATCCTATACAGTAGACGTGACGAACTTGAATCATGATCTTCGTCATGCCTCTCTGAGTCAGACTAGTCGCTCTTAACGACGGTCTACGCGAGTCGGAGCTTTACTGTGAGCAGTGCTGATTGACATGGTCGGACCCTGGGTCATTCCAACGCTGGATGTGAGTGATACTTATGTACTATGTATGCCCCACGGGTACTAGCCACCTCCATCAAAATTTGATCGCGTTCATGCTGTGACAGAGCAAACCTAATTTTGGAACTAGCCCATTTACTCTGATATACCATTTCAATAAATTGAACATTTAGCTGCGCAGTACGCACCTTGAATGTTATCCGTGAGACCGGCTGTGTTCGAATGTATATTCTGTGTCAGCAGGAGCCGCAGCAGCCTCTCTGCCTGAAACAAGTAAAAGTTAATTGCATCAAGCCAAACTGTAAAATACATCCCAACAAGTTGGTGAATCGAGTGCTCAGACTCGATTGACGAGCGGAAATTATGTAGACCATGCGGTCCCCATCGTGGTGGGTCAGTACACAAGTGAACCCTACAAGAATCGTTGTTTAGGTTTATATTTAGAACGGCCTGAGTGCTGTTTGAAGTCCTTGTAGAAAACGACCTTGAAAGTGCGAAGTCCAAGTGAATGCTGTAAAAGAATAGTCGATCCTTAGCAGCATCAAGAAGATGGCATCGGAGTGCTTTATAGCCTTAAATACTGAAGGACAGCTAGATGTACAACTTATTGTATCCAACGTTACTGTCGACGGAAGGCTTTGCATAAAATGAGCTACTGTGTAACAAACGAGGATCGCTTCTAGAGAGCTTAGCACGTTGTCCAAAGGAAACAAATAGAAAATGAATATATTACTCAATTATACGCCCAACCATCCGCACTTTGCTTTCTAATCACTTATTCCTCTCGGCATTCTATGACGCTTGCGGGGCACTGGCACCTGCCTCTCTCTCTGCCCGCCTCAACTCTGCCTTCTCCCTGTTCTCCTTCATCTTCTGTATTGTATGTGCCGTCGTTGGCGTTGTCGGGTCGAAGTTCGGGGGCAGGGTGCCGTCTTCCCAGCTACGGATAATGTTGGCTCCAATTTTGCCCATTTTGTATGAAGGGAATATTTTCAGTCGTTCAAGACGTCGATCGCGAAGCTTGTTTTTGGGTAACATGCCAGAGACGGCGTGTCGGATGATCTGAAGTAGTAGGAGCGGGTGAGAGAGAGGCATAGAGGTCGGCAGGAGGTAAATGAGGGGAGATGGAGTAGAAGAAAGATGAAGCAGAAGGTAGTGAGTAGCGAACGTGAAGTCAATGAGAACTGGCAAGACGCACTTCGTCAGGGTTCTTCTCCTTTACAACAGTGTATGGCGTCTCCTTTAAACCACCCGGGAACATTGAATGTTTCCTAAACAGAAGCTGGTCTTCCTTGCGACCAGTGACTTTGATGTTCCGTGAATTGGTGACCACGACATAGTCACCACAGTCCACTGTACGAAGACGAGACTAGCGTTAGTATTTGGTGTTGAACATTAAATAACTCATCTAATAGAAACGTACCACTTGGATCATAGATAGGCTTGTGTTTGCCCATGAGCACCAATGCTATCCTTTCTGCGAGTTTTCCGAGAACACGGTCGGAAGCGTCAACGTGGTGCCATACTCGGGCGTAGGCAAGAGCAGTCTACAACGTTTAGCAATTTTATTAGTATTAAATTCGATGTATAACGAAGATACGTACATTGCCTACGGCTTGGGACATAGTGGACAGTGAGCAAGGGAGTTGTGGGGGTGAGTGCGTCGGCAACTGAGCGCGAGCTCAACATTTTCGCCGCGTCGTGAAAAGATCCCACGCTTGTCAGCGTGGCACTAGGCGCTGCCACAACCGGTGACTTCCGCTTACTTTAACACGTTTTATACTCTCCCAAACCACCATCATTCCTCGCACCCGCAAAAAAAAAATTCGAGCAGTGTGGTATTTTCTTATTCCTTAGAGTTGACTTCTGATGATGTTTTCCACCGCAGTTTTGTAGGTTCCATTTGGGCTGCCCTAGAACTCGGAGACTAGATCTCTGAGTAAATTTTGCTCTTTCTAATTGAATCTTCAATCAAGCCAACCGAAAACTCTTTTTCAAGCGCGTAGCTGATCCTGAACATCCATTCGTTCCCTTGAATCTGCTCTTCGCTGTATCTCAACAGATCTACAGCTGGCACCGTACTTGAACGAACCTTATAAGCCAGACCTGCATCAACGCGTGGTTAGGATCTCAATGATACGTAAACTCTAAAATTGACACTTTATCCTGCAGGCATCCTCGAATTGACGATGGACCTTCTGTGCTTCGAATCGTTCATCAACGCGTGGATCTAAAAAAATCGACATTAGCGCGTTGTTTTCAGTTAGTATCTACAGAGGACTCGGAAGTTTTACGCCACTATACGCATGTGAGCAAGAAGAAGTAAGTAGAATATGAAAGTTGGATTTCTGCTTGTATGACGTTTTTGAAGAGAAATCTATGTTCCGCACCTGTTAACCGTCGTAATTTTTAATATGCTGCTTGGTGAATATTTCGTCAATCTTACGATTAACAAGATCTCATGGCCTCGAAGGCGGTCGTATCTGACAATTAAATCCATTGTATCCGAGAAATGGGTGCAACTATGACGCAGTATTTGGAAGAAAAAAACTATACTACATTAGGTCTTCAGGATGCAGCTGGTCTAGAACTTCATTTTATCCAGGCCATGTGTGAAACTGGATTTTATCTAGCAGCTTGCTTGGATCGTCACATACTAAGAATTTTTAACTTATACTCCACTTTACAAGGTCGGAGTGGCCATGACGCGTTGAAGCTATAAATGTTTGCGTGCCTCTACACGCATTATGGGGAGCGAGGAGCTTTAATTGACATAATATATATTCAAATTCCCTATAGTTTCCCGCCCGAAACTGCATGATATCGTATCTTGAATACACCTAGATAATATCAAATATCAAGACTGGTTCTTCGAGTTCTCTGGATTAGTCTTCCCTCAATTAGTGTACGTTCCTTTCCCGCTCGTTTAGCAGTTCTTTATTCCGATTCTGATAATTATTACTAGCCTGGATCCGTAACATCACCCTTAAGAGATGGGGGCTCTCTAGAGACTTTATCTCTTTGATATATCAGACCCAACTATGTCTGATCATGTTTGCTGTTTGCTCCCGCTTAATTCGCACTTCTACATATCACATCCAGCGAATTTTCTCACCCATTCACCAATCAAAAACACATCCTTCGATTTCCCATAACTGCTTACTCGGAGGTTAATGGATCATCTGCTACGATTGCCAAGGATCTCTAGCGTTTGAAATCTCTATATATTAGATCCATGTGCGACTCAGTTCCAAAAATAAAACTTAAGAGCCACGAGTCATTCTACCCCGACCGTCCTGACGCTTTACATCAAAGCGTGGCCCCAAGATACCGGAAGGAAGGAAGGACACAAATGTCCTATGTTCTGGTTTATCGTATCCTCACAACGCCACATCCTTCATCAAAGCAACGTTGTGCGCCACTATTCTCTGTAAACAAGACTTAGCAAATAGTACCGTAATGATCTCTTTGGAGTGCGCCTTTCGGTTTCGGATTTCCTGGAAATCCGAGAATTCACCCACCTCAGGCTCATGAGATCAGTTGATCTATTACTCATTTTCCAGTACTACACAGGCACTACATGCGCACTTTCTCGCACACGATCAACAGTGAAGCCTGCTCTAATAAGAATGGGGCTATACCTAACGAATATCTTTCAACTCTCCGCTCGGCCTATACGCCTCCACCCAAGCCCTTTCTCGGCCCATTTTAATCGATATCGACGTCGGTTTTATAAACTGAACAAGAGGTATAAGTAATATTTGAAGGATTTATTTGCCCAATGTGCCTTCCGAGAATTGCTCCTGAAAAGTTGTTCAGGAGAATCTTGGTTTCTCCGATCAGGCCTCCTGTGCCCATTTCCCCTATTTCGATTACCCTGTGGATTCAAGAAAGAAATTGAAGTTGGAAGCGTGTTGATGAAATTTACTAAGAGCCTATGCAAAAAAGATCGAGATTCGCAGGGCCTTTCAAAGACCACGATGCGCTTGTCCTTCGAATCCTCAGCTGAACCCATTCGGATCTCAGCTCGCGTGCCCTTGACATTTGGAGCCGACTTGGAGAATACTCGGACACCAGGGTTATTGACCTTGATGTGTCTTCGATAATGGCCAATAGCTCCTTGGAGAAACGGTGCCTGAAAAGCTGTTATGAAAATGACACAAGCTGTTGTTGGTGTGTCCACTTTTTGGGATCTATATAGTGTGTATGATGACGAACCATCAGCCGAGCCGAGCTCGAAACACTTTTAGTAGATAAAAGAAGAACTATGCTTCCTAGAAATTTTCAGAGTGTGTCGATATTAGGACACACATCTTGCTTCTGATCCGGAATTTGGTGTGGTAGGTAGTGATGGGGCAACTTGGTCTATATGGTCGGAATCATCTCCCGAGGATTAAAATTAGGGTTCCTTCTTCGATTGACCAAAGCTCTATTTACCCCAACGAAACGAAAGATTGGTTCACTTCGGTTGGATGTAGGCCTCCAGGTCTCCGCATCATGGATTTACTATATTACTGTCAACCGAGGTCCCGTTTTCTTATCATTCATTGGCAACTTAGATAGTAGCCGCAGTTGACCGGATTTGACTTGGATTCTAAAGTGGTCCCATCCCTGCGTTGTGCCAATGCTGAGTGCTGTCGAATGAACGGCCATTTTCTCACTCCGAAACCGTTCTATCTGCGATCTCTGTGAATTTCACACCGTCTCAGCATTTTTTTTAGTCTTAGGTTCTACACACTTTGACCCATTAGAATAATTGTAAAGGGGTGTCTTACAAAAGTTGAGGAGTATGTATGATATGTAAGTAAACGGGCATAATGGTAGTTCCTGATCCGGGTGTGGCTGCGGGTTGTAGTAGAAATGACAGCTGAATAATATAATTCTTAGAATAAATGCATAGGAGAAGAAAATGAGACGATAAATTGGACTGCTGTAGGTATCTGAATGGATGTCGATGTTGGAAGAGTTATGATATGCATCAGCTGAGATATTGTAGAGTGGGGAGAATTGAATGGCTAAGTGTCTTTTCTAAGTTCTAAGTGGCATATCAAGAATAAAACTGGAGATAAGTGGGCCTGTGTCCATTTTATGATGCCGGTAGCAAATGAGAATTGTTGCTCGCAAGCTTTCGTGAGAGAACACCACCATTCGCCTTCACAGTAGACCGGAAGCACAGAAATAGCACAGTAGCAAAGCTTACACGTGAATCTCAGGAATCCTAAAATCCCCATAGCGACAGCCCAATAAAAATATCCGAAAGATATCCACATAATAGAGTCAGGACTGGAAGATTATTCCTTCTAAGATGGCAATCCACTAGACGCAGTGCCGGGTGAAATAATCGTCTGAAATAATCGTCTGAGAGAACGGAATCTTTCATCTATTCAAAACTCGAAAGCAGGTTGTCACCAGCTTTAAGGATTTATTCAATGCTATATTATGTTCTTTAGGTTCTAAACATGACTTGCAGAGAATTTTAAAGTCACTGATAGTGCTCCTTGTGCTCGGGCATCGTGAAGTAACCATGGTTAGCAGTCAGGATAGGTGGGAAAAAAGGACGTTCACAACGAATGGGGTCTCTCATATCGAGACCATGAGTTACAATGACGCCGACTTGGTCATCGATGTCAAATGATAGAGAGACATGACAGCCAGTTTCATCAGGATACTGCAGTGGATGAGGAAACCTTGGAGGAGATGAGATCTTCCTCCTGAGTTTGGTGCCGTAGAGTGAACATTCTATAAGACTGCCAATATTATCTAGGGAGTTTACAGCATCGAATTTTTAGGGACATTAGCAAGAATCCATGTACTGGAATAGTATGGATAACAGTGATTGACTTGCTGGTACAGTTGAAAGCGCTGAAAGTACCGTGGGAGCCGTTTGTATGTGTGTCTATTTGTGTATATCTGGCTATTTTATCGGATTCAACCTTCTCCAAATAAACAACCTCCACCCGTTAGTCTGTCTCCCCACAGCCGCACCGCGTACTACTACATCCTTGACAGCATTTTCGCCAAATCCAGAAATGGACTCTAATGCTTCATCCATACAACTCACTGCGCAGCTCAACTCTCTCTTGTACAGCTTGAATATCCCTATCAAACTGGAATCCCCAGTGGAACTCACCCCGTCGTTGCTTATTGTGGTTCTCGAGGCACTACTCGAATCACGCATTCCTCTGCTGCTGAGAGATACGCATGGAAAATGCTCTCTCAGAACCTACAATGTCCAGAAGACGAAGATATTTCTTGGTGTTCTTGAGCACGATATCCTTCAAACCGATGTTGGCTTAAGCTCGATTGATCCAAGGCGCCTCGCCGAAGGCAGTTGGGACGAAGTTGTCTTCGTCGGCGAGCTATTGTGCTGGATCGGCAGAAGAGCTGGTTTGAAAGCCGTTCCAAACTATGTGTCCGTTGGTTCGCCTTCCGGATCTACAGCGACAGCTACAACGAAGCGAACAAACGCTACGCACTTCTCTTCTTTCAAAGAATCTGCTACAGAATCGATTACGAGCGTTGGTATAGAGGATCAAGTCATACAAACGGATTCTAACAGCTCATCGTCTGAATCGCTTAGTTTTCTTCCCACTTTTACAAGTCCCGCTCCTCTTCCGAGATGCATCCACGAAGTGCCCTCGCCTGCGCTGCTCTTTACTACCGACTTAGCTTCTGAGCCTGATGAGAGCGTAGATGTGACCCTGCTCACTTCTCAACATACGTTTGGCTCGAATTCTGTTCGCTATTCCGGGTACATTCAGCCCGTCGACGAAGATTTCGAGCTCACCTCGTTCGAAAGTAGCCGGATCACGAGCTCAAGTTCTGGTTCGCAATCGCGAGTAGATCTCGACGACTTAGTGCGTACAACTAATCAATCATACCACTCTTTTTGGACTGATAACTTGTACCACAGAACGATATATCAATAATCACAGCAAAACATGCAAACGAATACGTGCGCACGATAGAGCTTTTGAAGGAACGCGCTCGCCTTCTTGGCGAGCTCGCAGTGCTTAAGAAACGCTGATATAGCCTCAAGAACTTCCATGCTCTTTCGTGGTTTCTTGGGCACAAAATAACCGAGGTGACCGTTGTTTCACCCACCCTGCACCTTCCGCGCCCCGATTATGCATACCTTTGCATAACCTGCTAGATGCCTGTCGGTCTTCGCCACCGCTTCATGTCCAAAACCGACATAATTGACTCCCAAGAGCACTTGCTCTTCACGGA
Organism: Crucibulum laeve; assembly: GCA_004379715.1. Lineage (NCBI taxonomy): Eukaryota > Fungi > Basidiomycota > Agaricomycetes > Agaricales > Nidulariaceae > Crucibulum > Crucibulum laeve. The sequence goes on from ML213591.1 coordinate 2,516,388, forward strand.
AGGACAGCACCGTTTATTTGCAGGTGTCGTCCGTGGCTCAAACTTCGGGTCCATGACTACCTCACCGGTACTAGCTTGTGCTTTCAACGGTGTTCCAACGTATAATCTATACAAACTCTGTGACTTGATTCAACGGGATAATGCCTCAATTCACGAAACTACCATAACAAAGACTGCTGGTCGGCTCCCGAGTCCGTGATAGACACCGAGGCTTGTATGTACAGTCTGTTTAAAAAATCACGCGCTTCGATTAGCATCAATCCAGCTAAGGGCTCACATAATATTGCTGCGCATGAGACACATATCCGCTCGTAATCCACGCTGTTTCCGTTCAAACCCATCGAAAATTGACCATCTCTGCCCTTGGTCCTAGATTTTCGAGGGTTGAAAGAAGGTTTATCTTGAAGCCGTCTTTCACTGGAAATGTATTCGAGTCGCTATCTGTGAAATTCAAACCAACGACTTATACCATCCCAAGCATACGTACAAGCTCCTGTTTAGACATCCTGCGCTCTGATAGCCTTGTCATCGGAGATGAAGATAATCTCTCATGTGGCGATCATTCGGCCAATTAACGTCATCTATCTGCCTCCTCAAACAGTGACGAGCTAGGGACCGCCTATAGTCTGTACAATATATATAATATATTTCTACACCTAAATAGTACCTAGAATATAAATGACGCGAGAGCCCCCACGTCGTTCCTAACAACCAGAGATAATGCCTACTCCTGAGTGGGTAGCAAAGTGACGAACGAGATGAAAGGACAGAGGGCACAACAGTTACGATATGACGACTACTGAGGGACATAAGACAACAGAGAGGACGGTTAGAAGAGTGCACGACGGTTAGAAGAGTGCACGACGCGGGCACGGCAGAGACATAGAGCGACCCGGCGGTATATTTGGGAAATCCCAAAATATACTAAGGAACCAGACAGCAGGGCACTATACAGTAGTAGTATACTAGATACGGACTTGCTAGCGTTGTAGTACGGTCAAGAGAGCACCTAAAATACGACCCAAAGTCAGTAACAACGCTGGGTGTGTGTAAACTATCAGACGCGAGAAGAGACTGGCCGATCGCGAGCGAATCAGTTTAGTTTATTTTTATCGCAAGTGAAATAGAGGACCAGAGGACCAGGGAGTACAGAAATAGTGATATAAAGTTGGGGGCGATCCGCTTCTCCTTCCACCACACTAAACTATACTGTATAACTGAAAAACGACGCCAAGGTCCGAGGAGAAATAAATTTAAATCATGTGGCCGTTCAGGGCGAGATCACCCACAATTCCCGATGGACCATAATCACCGTACCATGCGTCATTCGGTCACCTAAAGTGGCCCACGGTCTCGTATCTTGACGGCGTTTCAGTGATATCCTAAGTGCGAATCAATTGCTCGATAGCATGTACAGAGCAGACCAAGGCTCGCCAGTGGTCTAAGAATACGCTTGTGTCTCTAGTATGTACATCCCAGATCCTATTAAATAGCCATATCCCTCAATCTTAAAACTATATATTTCCCATCCTGACAGTAAACAGCAGATTATGCCAAGATTATGCAATATTTTGATGGCTACCAAATGGTTCGTTCCTCAATTGGATATCCGCTATTTGCATCTCCAAATCCGAAGCCATATGCCTGCAGAAGCTGATAGTATATATTGGCCATCTGGCGAGTAAAATACAGAATGAACAACATCAGTATGGTCTTTCAGAGGATCCATAGCTTCCAGACCAGTAGAAGCATTCCATATTTGGATAGTACCGTCCAGAGAACCCGATACTATACCCCAACCCCTTCCACGACGATATCAAATCCCGCCTCGCCTCTCTCCGCGGCCTGCCCAATCCTGCCCATAGTACGATACATTTCGCGTCTAGTGAGTATGCAACGGAATGGAAAAAATTAGCGTGCCCTTTCAGGGCGAGCTGCAGTCGTGAGTTCGCAGCAATAGAGGATTTTTTTGTCATCGACTTCTGTGAGTTTCAGTCACAGGTAAATTTTAGTGTTTTAGATTGATATTCGGTGAAATAAAGTTCGAATATATGATGAACACATAGGATTCTGGTAGTTTGATAAGTCAAAGAGGCAATATCGTTGAGAGGAAGAAACAAAGCACTATTTCGCACTTGAGCCAACGCGAGTTGCGCGTGTTAATCATTTTGAATATAGGACGCCGAAATGGAGTAGGGGTCTACGGGCCACAAGAACGCAGGACAACACTTACACGACCAATATCGCCGGGGTAAATCTTATCTTCAGGGAATTTCGTCCAATAAAATCCATCGCAAAACTTTCTACCAGATTGCATCATTACATAGGTCGCAAAAAAGATTGATTTCTCAACAAATGCCCAATTTTTGATCAGTCGGGTGGGCTTTATGGTGATGAGTCGTGATGGTGGTGGCATGAATTTCAATTCTTCGATTAATTGTGAATCTTGTGATGCACTAGAATGATATAAAAGTAGCTCTGGTGGATAATGGATTCTCTAACGAGCAGGTCTCATTCATCCACATTTACCTTTTTCAGAAACCTTTAGTGCAGTGTCGACCTAGGCACCGGCTAGAGAGTAGGAATATATATATAATATAATCCTGAGAATACCTGTATACCTAGAAAACAAAAGAATAAAAATGCG